>JAQFYE010000764.1:0-29884 GCA_034694305.1 Protaphorura glebata | reverse complement strand
TATGAGCGGAATAAGAAAAGATTTCTTTCATAATTGTGACATATTCGATATACGTACCCCAGGATTAATCGGTTCGTTCAAAAATTCCAGTAAGTCAGCTACTTTTTTTTTCTTCTTCAATTTCTCTGCCGTCTCCATGTCACACACTATTTTTTGTGACGCGGATAGTTCAGCCTTTGTGACTGCATGGTCAGCATTAGACTTGGTCAAGTCAGCCTTAGACTTGGTCAAGTCAGCCTTAGACTGGGCAAGCTCCTTTTCCAATGTCCCGACACGATGTTCCGAGGCCATTTTACTCAATTTGTCCAGGGCGAATTTCTTGTAAGAAGCCTTCACAAGGAATGCCTAGTGAAGATAAAACATTAAATTAATTAAGGTACGAGGTAAATGACTGTTGAGTCACATTCTAAATATCACCAAAACATTATTCATGCGTTAACACGACGTTGTGTCCACTTTGTTGGACGAATGAGGTTTGGGTTAAAGTCGTCTTCATCTTAATTTTAATCCTTCAATTCATTTTAAAAAAATTCGGATAGCTACTGTTCTAATTAAATTTCGCTATCAGTCCAAGGTCTTTCGCACTATTCTTATGCAAATCCAATTTACAGAATAACTTACCATGCCTAACTGCAACTGGATGCCTTTCAGTTCTGCTTCCTTTATTTTCTCAGTTTTTAATTCTGGCGAAATTTCAATCATTTGAGCTGGAATGCCCATATTTTTCAGCTCAGTTAGCACTTCTGTGAGGTCCAAATCTTTGATTGCCAATTGAACTTGAGACCCGAAACGCGTCACTGTGACTGGAACACTCAAGGGACTCTAAATTATCATTAAATTAATGTGATTAATTCAAGTTAATTATAATTACACCGCACGTAGAATTCTTATAAAAAATCGGGAATAAATGTAATATCTGTAATTTGCATTTTAATGTTTGCAAACATTAAACTTACTTTAACTAATTCCCCCATTTTGTCAAGAAATTGAACATGTTTCGAACACATTATTTTTTAAGAAACAAAAACGACGATTTGACTTTGAAATATTGAAATTTAATTTCGTATTATTGTGTTGTTGGATACTTGGGGTTAGGTCAAAATTCACTGTGGTGCTTGGAAATACGCCCCATGAATTTCTCCACCAAAACACAACTCAACAAACCTTTCTAATTC
Source organism: Protaphorura glebata (assembly GCA_034694305.1). Lineage (NCBI taxonomy): Eukaryota > Metazoa > Arthropoda > Collembola > Poduromorpha > Onychiuridae > Protaphorura > Protaphorura glebata. The sequence goes on along the minus strand of JAQFYE010000764.1, from coordinate 28,709 downwards.
TATAATTGCATTTCCATTCATAATTCTAACTTTAGATATCTATGTACATAGGTCCATTTTTTAGGATAATCTCAATTGACACATGATGAGTTATCTACAGAGGAAGGGAACATTATACGATAAAGTAATCCCTTATTACCACCTGAAAGGGTCTATTAACTTGACTTTGACCAGGTAGCACGAAACATAAAAATGGTCAGCATGCACAGTCTAGTATAGGAATTGGTCAGTTCCGAGACTTTCAAGAAAAACTTTATTATTCCTTTCACAGCACACACTATTCCACAAAACTCCACTCTGCAGGGTGGATCATGACATTTATGTATTCTCCAAGTATCATAACTCGGCGTTCAAAGAAATGCAAATGTACGGATAGGAAAGATCTATTTTATTTCTGAACATTTATTTTGTGCATCATATAATTTAAAATGAGACAAGATGGTTAATTCGTAGTAATAAGTTAACTTAAACCTAAAACGAGTCAGTGACAACCTTATATAGCAAATAATTAGTAGATCTTAAAGTAATTGCATATATTTTATTCTAAACATTACAATTATGAATCACAAAAGTATTTTACAAATGCTTGCAAAACTCTTAGGTAAGTTGAGGTTTACCAATATAGGGTATTTTATTATTTTTGTGACTGTATTACTAAAAGTATAACATATTTTACAACAATTATATTAGTATTGGTTCGTAATATTAGTTATAATATAACATACAAAATATTATACAGTTCTTGCTCGGGATTAATGTGCTATTAGTGCTGAACTTGATTGTTGTAAAAATTGAGTATTATCGAATATCTATAATCAAGTATAATTCTGCTTGTCTGCATACATATCAACGTGTGGAATTAATTTGGTAGAATTTTAGGAATCGCTAAAAATGGAATTGTCTACCTATGATTTTTTGCTTCAATAAATAATATGCACTTATGTGGTAGTTACCGTATTATCATTAATTTGGACTATAAAAAGATTAAGTTAAATGTTAATTCTGATCGAAATGCATTATACAGGGCGTTTCTTATCTCTTAGACTACTTTGAAATTGGCGCGTTGCAAACTTACTTAAATGTTTGATGACGCCAGTGCAAAATGATCTTTAAAAAATTCGAAAAAAATTTAGTTCAAAACTTCTCAAAATAAATAAAATTCAAAATCAAAAAAGATTAAAATTTAAAAAAAAAATTAAAATTTAAAAAAAAAAACAAAAATTGAATTCGAAAATGAGAGTGAAATTAGAATTTCTTTATGACATAGGTTGTAAATATTTTTTCCAAATTTCGATTTTTTTTTAAATTTTAATCTTTTTCGATTTTGAGTTATATTTATTTTGAGAAATTTTGAACTTAAATTTTTTCAAATTTTTTCGACATTTTTTAGCACTGGCGTCAACAAACATTTAAGTAAGTTTAGGACGCGCCAATTTCAAGGTAGTCTAAGAGATAAGAAACGCGTTGTATGAGTTTAAGATATGTCATTGTGGGTGTTCGAGTTGGAACTATTCTCAATCAAATTGAAATTGTATTCCGTGTGATATGGGCAATTTTCGATGCAAAACGGAGACTGAATTAGAATTTGGTTTAAAAGATAATCATTCACAGAACTTTCATTTGCTTATCCGGAGGGAGTTGCATCTTTATTTATTAAGGAAAATGGTTAATAATCCTCTTTTCATAATGAATGCTTGTAAAATGTATGTCTCAATGTTTTGTACAGAAGTGAAGTACATGCTTGCATTAATACCTGAGGATTGTCATATTATGGTTTTGTTCCTGTATTTTCGTTTTGTTGTTTACCAACAAAATGACTCCTAAATTCTGTGCCGCACTGTATTGAATGGAAATGAGATTATTAAATTGATCATTACTGCATTTGTACCTTTGAAGGCATTGTGCCAGTTCGCTAATTGCTTTTATTACAGCTGTGAATTTTAACTCTCGCTGTTGTCAACATTCGACTTGAAAAGCTGTAGTTGGCAACGTCTGGATTTCCATTATTGGAATTTAATTTTTTTTGCAGTCTGATGGATTCAACCAAATGTTACTCACTTTCTCACTCACTCTACCTGAACCGGGTGTTTCATAATCCATGCCCGCCCGAACCATATTTTATGCTAAGTTGCACAACTTAGAAGGCGTGGCAGAGACGGTTTCTTTGTATATTAAACACTGGGAACGATTGCCACGAGGAAGGTGTCCTACTTTCTATTTGGGCGATAGAAGTATCCTAAGTACTGGTAGGGAATAGTTCAAGTGAGTTCTGGATCGCCCCGTGGAGAAGAAGAGATTGTGATATTATATTGCTTTATGACCGAATGTCTCACCAAACCTTTAAAATAATGCCGAAACGAAATTTAAGAAGGAAGTGACGGTGTTACTTGATTCTTTTGATACGAATAAATTTGAAATTGAATCAGCTCTTACTCATTCTAATAGTCCAGTAATTATATATACAGGGTGTCCCGAATAAAGCGCACCATCATTTGATTATATTTTCTCGTAGTTACAAGAATTTATGTTACCGCCAGGTTGGAATTATTGATATATTGTAAGAATTCATTTTATCAACGTCACCCACACACTCATTTTATTAACTTAAACCGGAAACCAGTTTTATAGATGAGTTCCACTGTCTCAATGAATTTTATTTTGACTATTTATTTAAGTTCATCACATAATTTTTTAAATTTATCAATAATTCTAAATTGGCCGAAACTTAAATTCACGCAACTACGCCAAAATTTTATCAAGCAATGGTGCACTTTCTCTGGGATACCCTGTATATACATTGGTATAATAATTTGTGTTAAACATTTTAATTCGAATTATGTTTTCAATTCCAACTAAATGCATAAATGCAAACTCATCAGTATCTCCGATTTGTTGTACATTTTCATGGTCTTTGGAAAAGAATCTCTTCAATTTTACTATTCATGCAATAGCATGGAAGGTTTAGCCAGTGGTAAGAAGTAGTCATTTGAGAGGATGGACATTTGGTCTTCATGTAATGTGTCTTCCTTATTAATTATTATTAATTATTCTGACATGTCAAACTAAAGAACTTGTGTTTATATTTTGAGAGATTTGCATAAGAGATGCTTAAAAACAGGAGCCGAAGTTGTTCTGAGTAATTTAATGATCCTAGGATTGGATCAGATAAGTGTGTCTAACGTGAAAATAATCCAACAAATTTCTACCTGCAAGTATTCATTTTCTGTGGATATTAATTTAGCAAATGTTTGCAGAGAAGAAACTTCTGGGCTTAAATTTTATCTCATACTTTTGATGAATATTTTGAGTAACCAAAGACTAATGTGGATATTAATTGAATCATTCGAAAAAATCAATACTTGCAAAAGAATATAACATTCTCATCTGAAATTAGTCACAAAGGAATTTATGTCATATTATTCTGCATAGTTTGGCGCCTAGCCATTTTGAGTCATGATTAAACTGAAATGTACATATATTTTTTCTCTAAATTCCTTTTCATTCTAAATATTTTGGCTCAGGCCCAAAGAATCGAGCTACGTTTTGTTAACTTTATAAATCATAAACTCAGTTATCCGGAAAACTCATGGTGTCATCAAATGTCAACCAGTGATGTCTCCAAGTTAGGTTTAATGTTTTCACTTGACACAGGATGTGACACGTCACCGTTCGAAATTTAATATTTGTCTTTTTTTGCAATAACAAAGCCATAAAGAGTATTTAGGTGACTATTCAATGAACGGGAAAACATAAAATCCCTTGCTTCTTAATACAACAATCAATGGCCTGGTTTCTGAATACAATCCTCCGGAACCACATCATTCCCGTGTTTTTTAGAACTGATTTTAATGCGTATATTTGTTTCAGAAAGACAAATGATACGACGTCCCGGTGATTCTTTTCTGGGTAATTTTAACCGATAAGTCAGTTACTTGCAGGCTTCACTATATTCTCTCATTTTCATATAGTGTTAAGACCATATAGTATAGTGCATTTTATCACGAGAGTTTGGACAAAAATTGAGTCCTTTTTCGAAAGCGTTTAGACCATTTGACAGAAAAGTGCATGAGTGAAAGCCCAAGCACAACTTAACATAAGTACGTAATGATAACTAACAAGGCGTGGGCGGGGACTCTGTCCTAGTCTTAGTATTTACCTCTCACGAATGTACAGTGTGAACCAAAAACATGGTGGGCTGTTCGTCTCCGCACGCATGCCGTCACTGGAACAACATAGTGAATTCACTATCAATATAATTGACACTTATCCATGGCGATAAACCCAGCCGTTTTTTAAAGATAAAATTAATTTATGCCACACCCCTATGATGTGAAGAAAATCCAGTGAGGAGAGAGCCTTTGCTATAAGAGTGGTGTGTACTCGAACTTTCATTACTACTGTCTAGACTGTCGTACATACACTGTCTAGACCAAACTGAGACATTTTATCTCCATGGAAAAGTATTCTGTGGAATATTTGAGCATAGGCGACGGTAATTCTGGGACACCCTGTAAACTAGTAGGAGGGCACGATAGTCCGACATACCGACATGGAGTCAGTCCAGATATCACAAGCCTGTGTTTGAGTTGACAGACATCAGTCGTCAGAGATCGCCAGTCCCGGTCGGTTGCAGACCGGGACTGGCTCAGAATGTTTACCAATATGTTTGTATTGTTGTCCAAATAAAACTCGCCATTGATCTTTTTTGTTTCCTCACCGAAATAAATAAACCCGGAATTTTCAATTGCTTTGAATTACACATGGACAGCCATCCTGATACACAATTCTGTTAATCAATACGTTAAATCAGGTAATATCGTTTTTATTTAATTCGCAGAGTTTGAGTGGCGTTCGTAATTAATGCAGTGCGCGGGGACATATGTCTAATTCTGAGCGAGGCCATGCATGCCCAACTCTCTAGAATAGGGCTAGGTTCGATTCCCACGAACGGGATTATGATTAAAATACATTGTATTTCTCAGGTTTTTTGAGTCAAGGCGCTTCAGAATATTTTCCTGAATGTTATTAATATCGATGTTAGCTAATTATTGAGACTGTTTCAATATTCTCACAATATTTTGAAGCGATTTAGATGTAACCGTTTTGGCTGATTAGTATGCAAAACAGTCGTGTACTCAGAAAGTACCGGCATTTCGTTGTTCAGGCAGATTTGCCTAGTGATAAAACTGGTATTTAATTTTATAAAATACGACTCCGAGAACACAAAATTTTGTTTTTATTTAAGTCGGCATCAACGTGTAACTTATTAATTAAAGCCTCGCCTCGTTCGACACGGAAATCACTAGATCAAAAACACATTACGCCTCGGAGTCCTTACCACAAAAAGCAGCCGGTGAAACTTGGCTGAATTTGTTTTGTGTTGTTGTTATGTAGCCCTTGAACTCCTGAACAATTATTGTGAAGTTTCTACATCGAGGAGTCCAATCCTATGCGGATGCTAAAAATGCACGGGGTGGGATGTGTTACGCACGCAGCTACGCGGTGTTGGTTAGGTGTTGCATATTATGGTAAACTGTGAATTCCTAGCGGCCAAACGGTTAAAGTCTTGTGGTTAAAACCATCACAAAAGTTGTTCAGGAGGTTGAAGCCAAAAAAAATGCCTCGACAAGTCTAACAGGTTGTATTTCACATAAGGAGTGTGCATTCTTTTGTAATAGTCAAGAATTCAGATGAGAAATTGACAAAAATACCCCAAGTCAAAGCTTTCGAAAGAACTACATTAAATGTGTGTACTGCATCTCCAATGTGAGTAAGCGAGAATGGAAAATTGTGTGTGTGGAAATCTGACCACGAAGTTACATTTAAAATATTAAGAAATTCTACCCCTGCACGGTTTCTACCACAGCCTACGGCGTAGACCAAAATAAATAAAATAAATAGTTTGACCACGATTGTCTTTTTCATCCAGGTTTCCCACAATCTGAAAGAATTGTGCAACACCATTTCCCTAGTTCCTGTGACATCAAGTATGATATTTTGATAGTGTGTTGAAATTATTTCAGAATTTCGTAAAACTTTTCATTTAAAAGAATTGAATTCTCCAGAGCTATATACGATCTACTAAATTCTATCAAAGCAAAGCGATTTAAATAAACGTAATCACTCATGCATTCACATTAAGTACCCTCGGATTTCTCTATAATGTAAAGTGGTAAGGAATTTAGAAAATCGAAGCCTACAAAATCCAATACCGATGTCTCATTTCTTTTTAAATTACAGATGTATTAATCCAGCGGCTGTGTCAATTCTATTCATTTCTTCTCTCTCGACCTGGAATTCAGAGGTAATTTTCCTTCTTTTCTCATCAAGTTCTGACGGAGATACTACATTACATATGGGAGCAAGTGTCAGCCATTCCTCTGTGTTTTTGCTGGACTCACATATTGCTGAAATATTTACAAAAACCTGTGACCACTTCTGCCATAATTCTAACACTGTCGGCATGAGACCTGCAGTTGTCAATCTGCATGTAAAACCTGGCACTTTTCTGAAGAATTGCAGATAATTTGTAGACATTCACGCCCATTCACAATCGCTGTTTATGATTTCCATCCTATACTATTCACTTCCCATCTCACGGTGGAACAGATTCCTTTTATATGTTGTATGACGGTTAGCCAGCTTTCAAATTTCGTTTTAATTTTGATATCACCGCTTAAAAATATGCCAAATCTTTCAGTTCTCATTTCATACCTCTCAACATTGATGTGAAATGGAAACACTGGAAACAGCATTCGATTTATCCCATGATTTTCTAACTTTCAAGGTGCAATTTTTTGAAAACATCGTAGGAGATAAGCGAAAATAAGGTACGTCATTTGCGCAGGCGAATTTTTAGGGAAACCCAATCAGGAGATGTCAATGAGTTAACAAAATTGAGTGTCGAGTACAGATCAGGCGTGTGGCGACTCTCCCTTGTAATAGAAAAAAACTTGAAAATAATTTTTCTAGATCTCGTTTTAAATAGACATAAGCAGACAGATAAACAGGAGTGCGTATAATGATGTAGAATAGAAGATGACACACTGGAGCATTTGTGTATTTTAATATCTCAGAATTCTTTACGGACGGGGACGGGAGACAATGCTTTTTATTGACAATTGAAGAAATTAGCCAATATATTGTGTCATAGTTTCACAGTGGCCCCTTAACATTTCGTCGGGTGGTAGGTTTATTGTTACCCATGTCGTGCAAATAATCAAACTTCACCGAATGACTTGAAATCCGAGATGAAATTTGACTCCGTGTTTTGTCTTGCATTGTGTGCACCAGCTATAAAAATGTCCATAAAACGTGTGGTGTGGTGTGGTGCGGGTGTACAGGGTGGTGTATAACCTTTGCTCAAACTATGCAGTGTTATGCTTACTATGAATACCTGTGCTTATATTTTTGTTTATTTAGATATATCTCCAAATTAGATTTTGGTCCACTCACGTCAGTTAAAAAGCCTTTTTTAGAATTTTGACTGCATTTTTATCGATATCTTAACTAAAAATTTGCTTTGGAATAGTGCTTTGGCTTGGACTCGTCACGCTCTGAGTTGGACACCCATAAATCCATTACGCGGGTCGATTGTGCACCAGCAGTCGAATTGTCTCAGCTACCGAAACAATTCTCAGGTGAACATTTTCCTTTGTAAATTATCATTTTGATACACATTACAACATTAGTGGTTAAATTCTCAGAGCGTGAGTCATCAATCCATGATCGGAAAACATGATACCCTGCATCTACAATTCAGACCGACAGATAGGCATGGTTTCTGTTTGGTCTGTCCCTTCAGAATAAACTGTTGCAAACTTGTTTAATATTCAGAATTATTGTATAACAAATTAAAAAATTACAAAGGCTGGCATACACATTCATTTTATTATCACGGCAGGCATACTTTCTCACCCTCGCTACCCTTATAACTCCATTAATTTTTTATTGATTAAACAGATTCAACCGAACACGTTGCATATGAATAAACGTATGACCCGTGTAATTCCGTCAATAAACCTCATATACTAGTTAACCAAAAGAAATATTTAAAATGATAAGAAATCATGCTTTCGTATTCACATTCCATTCAGGTTTTGAAGACATTATTTTGTCCAGGTCTAACGGTTGGTCGTGCTTCTCTGAACATACCCATAATTGCCCTTCGTGGCCAACTCTTGGATCATACCAGCCTCAAGGCTGGCAATAGCAATGCCAGCATCCCCAACGGACTTCGGGTGCAAAAGTGGTAAGGTCATTTATAAAGCAGTAGTGAACAATAATATTATTAATATGAATGCTACTAAAGTTGTTGAAAATAATGGTCAATCATCCAAAGCATAAAAATATCAGGCTCATTAAACAACTATTAATACGTTTGCAGCTGTACAAGAAACAAATTAGCTCATCAACTGTGCAGTGAACTACAACTCGTACTCAAATCGAGACAACATACTAGAAGCCATCAAAATACATGTTATCAAGTATTCTATTCATCACAACTGCACAACTGTACTTCAAATTCAACTCAAGAAGAAATTCGGGTTTTCTGACATTTTATTTAATATTAATACTAATATTTTAAATACACAATTCAATGCAGGAATTCCCTGATTTGAATATCCTCAGATTTCCTGCAATATAGAATTTACAAAATATTCCCAATTTTGAATCCCAGTGCTGTCTGATGGGCCACTGATAGAGTGGACCACAATTAAAAGGACAGTCGGGGTTACACTCTGTACTTGCTATCTAAAGGGTCATCCATTAATTACGTTACCTTTAGGGGTCGGCGGGAGCAGCCTTAAAACTTACCGAATCTGACAACCGGGGGAGCGGGTAGGAAAGGAATCTCTCGTCATTTTTAATTTGGACCAAAATTCGAGGGGCGGGCAAGTTGAAAGTTTCCGCTTTTGTTCTGCAGTAGTACAAAAGGCGAGAAATGTGAAAACGGACGTCAGTTTTGAGGGGGGCCGGTCGGGTGGTGGTAGTCTTGAAACTCGCCGAATCTAATAACCGGGGAAGGGGGGGACAAAAATCCGAGATAATAGGCTAACGTAAATAATGGATGAGACCTAACCTGAGTTCTGGGATGGTATAACTCAGATTGTACACTTATGAGTCAAATGATGACTCATTATCCCTTTCTATGAGGAGGGTGTTCAATATTTCTGAAATGCAGGTAAGGAAATTTGTACGCAAGATAAAACCCTCAAAGTACAGAAAATCTGGCTCTGATATGCCAGGTCCTGGTAATCGAACTCCGTCCCATCGCATGAAAAGCAAATACAAATCCGGTACAACCTGCTGTCTCGGCTATGGTGTCTTCGATATAATTTTTGTTATATGTGAAAATACTTCTGAATTGCCAAAACATTACGCCCGTTCCGAAGTTCCGATGAAACGATTTAGAATCACAGATTTTATGATACACATGTGTACAATTTTTAGAATGAGGAACTTGCTCTGCCTGATATAGCTGAGATATATTTGGGTGTAACTAGTGAATCATTAGTGACATGAGAGAAACCAAAATTAGTATATTATTATGGTGTGAAAGAATCTCTCGTATTGAGAGAATGTATTCCTCGCCAATATTAGGCATCCTCATGGTACTAGACCCCACAAGGGCATTTTACTGATTTATGAGAAGAAAGAGCGGGAAAATAGTCTAAATAGTAGATAGTAGGTGATCTTATTATCACCACCTTTGGTTTATTAAATATTTGCGCGCATAGTACCAGCAGTGAAGAGTTAATCCGGATTATTCAGATAAGGATTGGGCATATACAGTCAAACCGAATCAATAAGCAGTAGCCGTTGCCCAGCAACGGTCATATACATCTACCGGCCGATAGCCTCTAAAACGAAGCCATGTCCGGAAATCTGCCAACCCCTCGTCTAAAAATCGACAGATGTCGCAATCATCACCACAAATAAATATCTCAAAACTCGCCAGTACGGTGTCGATATTTGGGACAGACGTTGGAGCTGGGAGAGCGGCGGCGGTCCATCCTCTTTTTGCGCAGTAGAGTTTCCTATGCCGGAAATATTTACTGCGCAAAATAGTTTTGTATGCCCAGGAGATGCTATATCACAGTGAGGTTATACGATCGCCGTAGGAGCGCGACGACAATAACAACTGCGCAGTAAGCACATTATGCCGGAGTGAACTGTGCAAAGAAGTTTTCAGCTCGAAGAGGGGTTTCTACGATACCACGGAACCATTGACAGCGCGGTGGTAATTTTTATGGCCGGTAGGTACCCACTCGCACAAATGACTGCACAGTGAGGTAATCTTTGCGCAGCTGGTACCCCGCAACAAAATTGGTTGCGCAGTGAGGTTCACTATGCGCAGTAGCTACCAGCAGAAAACTGATTGCCCAAATTGAAAAATTCTTTCCTAAAGTGGTGCCGGCTGTCCGGCGAAGCCCTGTGCCTGTTGAATTCGGTTTGTAATTTGACCGCATGACCGGGCTTATTCCTAATTGTATTTATGATTGGAGACGCGTACTCTATTCAATCATGATCCAGAATATGAAAACTTCTTCTCACTAACCAAATTTACAACTTCACCAGACACATTACGCAGGCTGTTTGTATTCCAGTGTCTACATTTGAATCCGTTTCGGAAGTCGTAATTTAAACGAATAATACTAATTTTCGTTATTTTCGCTTATTTATATACGTTAGAAAAATTATACGGTTTACTCAAATATCTGCTATTCAACGTGTTTCTTACTGACTCATAACGGAGATGCTACTACTATTAGCATGGTTCCGACTATTCATTTGATGTATTAGGTGATAGTAATATGACCATTTTCGAGCATTATTACTTTCTACGTTCTATTTCCAGTTTGAAGGTACACTTTCCGATCCTATATTCAGCAGGGCATGTGATGGAGCCCGTGTCAACAGCTGCGAAGTTGGCATATTTGTAGTTGCGACTATTCTCCACTCCCTTTTCAACTTCTTCTGCAGGCAAAACTCTGTATTCTAACCGCAATGACTGGCAACTTACCGCGTGCATCAGCACTTTTTTTCCCAGTTTGACGGTATGCTTTCCGGCACTATATCTGGCAGGGCTTGTGCCGCAGCACGTGTCAACAACTTCGAAGCTGCCCTAGATGTAGTTGCAACTCCTCACTCCCTTTTCAAATTCTTCTGCAGTCACTTCGCTACTCTCAACTACGACGTCACTAAATCACTCTGAAATTAATTTAAATATAATCGGTATAACACATAAACGATTGCAATGTGCGAGTTGTGGTTTTTTATACCCTATAATCTTTTATTTACTTTCGTAATCAGTCGTTCACTCAACTCTAAGATTAAAAAAACAAAAAACATTTATTGGAATAGGAGAGCAATTATTTTAGGCAACGGATATATATGTATATATTAGGATTACCCAACGACCCGGAAATCCAAAATGTCATTTTATTATTCGATTGTAAAACTTCTAAAATAAATTGAAGAATAATTGTAGTTTATTTTTTTATAACTAGGCACTCTTAAACCAACCAGGAATCTTGTGATATACATTTCCAAACCTTTGTCATGTTATACATGAAATCAGGAACCCAATGAATTTCGCCAACCGCCTTCGCCAATTCCATCAGCCGACTACGTTCCTTAATTTATTTTATCCGGGCTCGTAAATGAGGCTTATGTCCCCGCAAACTTTCAATGAATTGGAGAGTCAGAGGGTCAAATTAGGACGACTCGTCCCGCCTAATACAAACAAAACAATCGTTAATTACACGTTTTAAATCACACGACGTTAACCACTGATCTATGATATCCAAATTTGTTTTTTCGGAACAATTTTTAGAGAAAAACCGTAGCTAGAAAAGGTGGAACGCGTAACATGGTCCCGATTATTCAGTTGTGATAACAAAAAGTGCGCAACTCGAAATACTAGCTGATAATAACATGGACATTTCCGTGTAATAGTACTTTCTGCATACTTTTTCCCAGTTTGACGGTACGCTTTCCGATCCTATATTCAGCAGGGCATTTGCTGAAGTCCGTGTCAACAGCTTTCGAAGCTGACATTCGTGTAGTGGCGGTTATTCTCCACTCCCGTTTCAACTTGGTTTGCAGTCAATACTCTGTATTCTAAACTGCAATGACTGGCAACTTGCCGCGTGTATTAGTACTTTCTACGTTCTTTTCCCAGCTTGACGGTACGTTTTCCGATACTATATCCGGCAGGCATGTGCCGAAGTCCGTGTCAATAGCTTCAATTCTATAGCAATAATCTTTTATTTACTTTAGTAATCAGTCGTTCACTCAACTCTAAGATAAAAAAAAACACAAAACATTAATTGAAATAGTAGACCAATTATTTTAGGCAACGTATACATATTAGGATTACCCAAAGACATGAAAATCCAACCAGCGAGAGTCAACAGCTTCGAAGCTGACATAGACGTTGTTTTGACTATCGTCAACTCCCTTTCAAACTTCTTCTGTAGTCTCTAAGTGCACTCCCTGACCTTGGTTTGTTCATCTAGAGATTTTTTTTTCAAAAATAGTGTATCAGTATTTAGGGTGAATGCATGCTTCCGAAGTCCAGGCATCCGAGATTAACGATGTATCAGAGCTTGCCGAGTTAAATCGAAATTTGAACTTAACGCGAGCGCTGGGAATCAATTTTTTGGTCGAATAATTTTGCTGCGCGAACAGTGATATTGATGATTAGATAGATCTTTTGATTTACCAAACTACTATAAGTTAGCTAGTTATGGTTCAGTTGATTAAGATTTCTTGGTCATATTTTGGGTTACGGGCTTTTGTAGGACATTATTACGAATCCGAGATCAAGAATGTAAAATACAAAAATTAATTATAGCTATTCACTAGTTACTTTTAATTAGAGTCACTTAGCTGCATGAATACATCATTTGGTTGGCCATGTTGATTTCATTTGTCTGCAAAATAAAAATGAAGACATAGCATTTGCATTTAAAATTATATGTCAGTTCGTTTTGGTTCGTTTCTTCTTGATTTAACCGAGTGAGAAACTGATTGCTCAATAATTATATGCACACAAAATCCAATTAAACACTGAATGTTCCTCCATTTTTGAATTGTCTTTTACAAATCAACTTTTAACTTGCGCAGACTTAAACTATTCATGAAGTCAAAAGAAATGATGGCTTACGTTTTTGTAGAAAGCGCTCACCGTTCAGTGCCAAATTCAGATTTTGTAATTAGTCAGTCGCCGGCTCACGAACTCCACTCCTTATGAGCGTATATAAGTTATGAGGTCATTGTATAGTTTTAAGCATATGTTACTAGGAGTAGGAGTTATGTACCTCATATCTAAAATTCATGTTAAAAGAGATGAGAGATGGTCATTCCAATCCTGCCATTTCACGACACCCAGTGCAAAACCATTCTTCTGAAGGGACGCCAGCCACGGTCGGATGATGGCGCGTATTGTGCTAGATCAATAAACAGCCCTCGCAGATAAGCTGATGCAGCCCGTGTCAACAGTTTTGAAACTGACACAAGTGTAGTGGTCATACTTCTTCACTCTCTTTTCAATTTGTTTCATCAGAGAAAAATTAAAGTTTGCAGTTAACTTGAAAGTGCTTGGAATATTTTATATCTAACGATTTCGTTAATATTGTGTGTGGTACTAGAATTAGAGGCAATAATATTTAATGATGAAATTATCCCTTGATACTAACACCTTCGTTAACAAATAATAGATCATAACTTATCCAGTATCATCAGCAATATATTGCAAAGTTATGATTTTGTTTACAATTTTAGTCGACAATGTGAAAATCGTTCGTACAATCAATTTATTATATTAAATATTTTTAACATCTACTATCATGGTTACAGCCATTAGTTCTTTTTGAGATGCCATTTTTTTGTGAATGATGTCTAATTCTTGTACGAGACCGAAAAAAAAATGCTTCAGAATCTTAACTGGAATGACTTTAGAATTGCTTACGCCTGATTTACATATAATATATCCGTATATTTCGATATGTTATCAACAATTTCCTTCGAAATGATTGGTCTCAGTCAGAGAATGTCACTAAATATAGTTACCTACGAACAGGAATTGCAATATTCAAACATGAATTTAATCTCATTTATGCGATTATGTATTAGGGAATTTCAGTTCTTGAATAGTTTGCATTTGGTACAGATAACTGATCCATTGCAACTTCAGTAAAAGAAAAGTTGTTATTAGAATTACTCCCCAGACCTCGTTAACTTAAAACATGTTCCTCAAAGTGGACTTTTAACATTGTTACACCTAACGCATAGCTATGCTGTCCCAGTAAAAGGTTATATTTGCTGAACTAATTTCAACCGTGTAGGAAAGTAAGTGAGAAGGGAACAAAAGTTTACGACGTATCCGCGAAATACTATTAGTCTAACGTAAATGAATCCTAATTGTAGTACATGTGAGTTTAGTATAGGATCAATTTAATTAAGATTAGTGAACGAATGTTTATGAACATTAGATGGTACATTCAATGAATATACCATCAGTGGTCTAATATTGAGTTTATAACTCGTCATTGAGGTTCAATCCTGGTGAAATGATATCATCGAGATTCATTGATAAACTCCTCTTCACCTTCCATCTCATTTTTAGACCTCACGCGCTTGAGCCCCCCTGAAAGCGAGTATAATGCAGTATTACGGCTAGCAATCAGCAGGCCAATAAAAAGTCTACCTTGTCAAATTCGAAAACACTTCCTGCATACCCCGTCTTCTCAACCGCTAAATCCGAAGTAGCCGCAGGAGATGGTATTCCAATCCGGCCATTTCACAACACACAATTCAAAACTATTCTTCTGAAGAGACGGCAGCCATGGCCAGGAAACTGCACGTGTTGTGATAGATAAACAGCTGTCGCAGATAAGTATGTTTATTCTCATGGAATTCTTTACCGCTAAGATAATAATGGAATGGTTTGAGCGTTAACATGTTTCTGGTATCCTATAACTGTAAAGGTTCCTGAGTCCATAAATCTCCTGGTTAACCATCCCAATATTATTGCCTTAACCACTGCTATTAGCGTTTCCATGGAAAGGAGCATTGACATTTTGTTGCAAACTAACGGGCAACAAATAATATTTTTTTTATTAATCTCGTTCACTAGTTTCTAAATACTTCTATTACCTTCGTGTACTGCAATTTTTGTGAGTTCCTCAGCAATATGGGATATATACCCATCGTTGATTTGAACACTCCATCTTCGCCTTATGCTCTACCATAAATACAACCAGACTTCGCAGAGAATATTTGAAGTACAATGAGATATTAGTGGTTAGGTAGTTCCCCGCGTACTACTCAATTGTAGAATTTCTCCAAGGTAAAGTACAATGCGTAAGATTCGCAGTGTGGCCGTCACATTTCTCTAGGTTTTTGACATAAAGATACGGCCGCATTCAATTTTTATCAAATCGAGAAAGTTGTCAAACTCGGATAATTCTGTCATATTTTGTTCTTCCGGGAGTAGTTGCAGAATCTATAGTACAAATTAGTGATACCCATTTTAGCATCCGTCTCTAAGGGTTGACCTACAACAGGCGTTAGTTTATCAATGTCAAGTCCAGAGATAATCAGTATGGAATATTTTTGTAGATGTATCCTCAGTGGTAGTTGAACTCCCGGGGATGTCCAATGGTCTGTCTGATGTTCTCCTTAGTCTTTCGCACGAGTCCGATTTTGGCCGGACTCGGACTCGTACGAGTCCGGACTCACGAGTCCGAGTCCAAATTTGACTCGGGAATCGGACTCGGACTCGAAAGGCACGAGTCCGAGCAAGTCCGGACTCGGACTCGGCCAGGGACTCGAGTCTCGAGTCCGGACTCGAGTTCTCCCCATCCCTTTAACATGTAGATATATACAGTTTGGCCTGACGTGGACTCGTACGAGTCCGGACTCACGAGTCCGAGTCCAAATTCAACTCGGACTTGGACTTGGACTCGTGCGAAAGACTAGTTCTCCTTGAGTATTGCAAAACGTCAAAGTACCCTTCTGCCACTTTTCTTGATATTTATGGAATTCTTCTCCAATTTCTTCCTACAATTTAAAGTATAAATACAACAAAGGGAATAGCTAATATTGACGTTCACGCAGAGTTTTCAAACGAAAGTGTCTCTGATGTTCTCATCGTTGCAAACCGTCGAATTACCCTTTTGCCACTTTTCTTAATTTTTGTGAAATTCTTCTCCAATTTCTTCCCACAATTTAAAGTATAAATACAACAAAAAGATTAGTTAATATTGATGTTCACGCCGACAGTTTTCAAACGATAGTTGAAAACTCTTGACACCCAAAATAAATGTGATGTAGTCATGCAGTACTGAACGCGCACAGCACATTGTGACTGCTTTTGGTCTATATCCCACAGTAGCAGGGACACATTTCGGTTGACAAATGAATATGTAGCAGACATCCAAAGAGAAAACTGGATTTCACACACGGGTAGTAATTATGGGAGATTTCTGTTCAATACATTAATGCTGATTGAAGATGTCAATATTACGGTACACACAAAAGTTTCCTTTCTACATGCCCGCTACTGTACACTCGTTCCGACCGCAGAACACAAACTTCAGATTTCATGATTCTGAAATGTGCAGATTAGCAAAATATGTATATTGCGTACGTAGTTAGCAAAAGAATTTCGTTTTAAGGAATAGATTCCTTGTTTATGATTATCAGCTGTTTCCTTGCGTTAAGCGGTATTCAAATCGGGACAACTTGTAAAATTGCATGTCGTGGAACAGTATTGTACAGAGCATAATTCACATATATTATATTAATTGATATTTTTTATTCTAAATAGTACAATTGTAAATAATCATAATAATCAGAAATTATTTTTCTACATATGTTTATACGAATAATTAAGTAAGTTAGGGTTTGTCAATTTAATGTATTTTATTTTTTGTTGATGTATTGAAAATATAATGTAATATGTAATATGTAATAATTATTTTTAGTATTAATTTGAAATATTAAGAATTATATAATACACGAAATATTATGTAATTCCTAATCATGATGAAATAAGCTATTAACGTTGAACGATTTTTATTTATTAGCAAGTAAAAATGCTTTCAAACATTTCATTCATACCCGAAAATTATATAATGTACATTCATATAATTATATTTTAAAAATTGAGTATACCATAATGAAGTATAAGTGTAGTATAGGTAACCGTGTGTGGAATTTTTTGAGTACAATTTTAGAAACCTCTGACATGCCTGCTGATGATATCTTGTCTTAATAAATAATTTAGATTTTATGAGGTAATTATTGCATTTTTATTAGTATTGAATAATTCAGCATTTTGCTATAATATATCTGAAGAGTCTATATACCTTCAAAATCGGCTCTAACTCGTCTTTCCATGAAATTTGAATACCACTAAAGATGAAAATACATTCAAGTATGCAAAGTTATGAGGATTTCTATCTTCTAATTTATTATTCCGAAGGACGGTTTTCTGGGAAAACAAATTCGAATTTTGAAAAAAAATGTGTGTTGATATCAGTTTTGGGCAAAAATTCCATGGTATAATGCGACTTTGAAATATTGAAAACGAAGTCTCCTTGTCTGCACCTAATTCTGCGCTGCGCTGAAAGAGAGGGAAACAGAATATCAAATTGTGCGCTTATTGCATTGGATGTTTCAAAGGCCAAACTCGAGATATAAATAAAATTCGTTAGTTAATTGACATGGTGACGTCTGGAGTATCTTTGTAACATTTTAAGGTTTCTTTTTGCAATTTATTGGATACAACAAAATGTTCCATCAAATTCTAACTCTTTCAACATGAACCGGGTGATCCATACTCATTCTCTCCCGACCACGATTTGTTGCAGATTAAAGTACCCAGTTGATGCGTTAGCATACTTCGAATATTACTGCTGGAAAGGATTGCCTCAGGGATTGCGCAGGTTTGTCTTACTTTCATTATGGGGGAGACCACCAAAGTGGTAGTAGTTGTAGGGAATTGTTCAAATGAGTTCTGGACCGCCCCGTACACAAAAATTGATTGTGATAATTTATTGCTTTATTTTATGACCGGATGTCTCACCATAATAGGTTCACTCGCTTTGATATTTCTAATCACGTATTCTGCCTCAATTGCCTCAGATTTGTTTCGTATGAAGTGTGGGTGTGGAGAACCCAAAGCATATTATTTTGCAGCTAAAATTTATACATACATACATAATTCCCGACTTTTATAGGACTGATTTTAATGCTAATAATAGCTTCAGAAGGACAAATGATATTACGTCCCGGTGATTGCATTCTGAATAATTTTAACCGATACGACAGTCTCTAGCAGTCTTCACTATATTCTCTCATTTTTAAATATGTAGTGTTAAGACCGTTTGACAAAAGAAAAGTACATGAGGGAAAACCTAAACACAAGTTAACATACGTAATGATGACTAACAAGGCGTGATACTGAAACAAAAGAAGGGCGGGGATTCGCGGTTTGGGTCTTAATAATTTTCCTCTCACGAATGTACAGTGTAGACCAAAACCACGGTGGGCTGTTAAGTTCAGCTACGAATAAAGTTGAAGCGACCCTTAAATATTCTAATAGTCCAGTATTTATTCTGATACTCGACGTCGACCGCTTATTTGCAACTAATTATATTTTTAACTCATAAATTTGGCTAAGCAAAAACATTTTGGTGCTTAAATTGATTTTGATTAAATATTGCAGACTTGTGTTTCTTCACCTTTAAGTATATCATGTTGTACATTTTAACGACTTTCTGGAAAAGAATCACTCCGATATTTCTAATCATGTATTAGTACGTAAAATGAAGCCAAGACTATTGTCTTGGCTTCATTTTTCATTTTTTTACACACATGGACCTACCCCAATTGCATCATATTTGTTGCGTGTATAAATTGTGAGTGTGGGGAAGCTAAAATATATTGTGTAGCTAAAAATTAAGGAGATCAGTCATTATGGTATGTAGTATAAATGTGCCATAGATTGGTTACGCGTGCATGTTGTAAGTTATTATTTTCTTCCGTGACAATTTTATGGTGAAGAGAAGATAAGAGGTAGAAAGAATATCTTCAACCGTTTAGACCGGATCAGATTTGGGCCCTTTCAACTTCAATAAAAGTGAACTAGAGCACTTATGAGGGAACTATTTGAGTTGATTCCCTCTGATTTCGCCCAAACTTCTTTTCCCGGAAACTTTGCCCCAAAGCCTCAAAAATATTGGAAGTAGCTCACGCAACACTCAACACTCGATTCTAAAAAAACATGTTCTTTCAAAAAACTGCATTTTAGAATGGGATATCCCATACACCTTTTTCCCATAAGCGATCTTGAGACTCAAATTTTTTTCGATATTTTTGATCCGGAAATCCATTGAAATGTTTAGAATAATAAATTTACGATGAGAGAAGACATTGCTTAACATATTTGAATGCATTTTCGCCCAGGGAATAATATCAATTTAATATAATAAGACGAAGTATTGATTTCAGGGCGAAACTACATCTAAGTTTCTTTCTATTCCAAACATTCAATCGGTTTTCCGAAAAAAAAATTGAACGTCGAGATCAGTTTTGGAGGTATGTTCCATGGGATAATCCATGCTAATATCTTGAAAACAAAGATACAACTCTTTGCACTTTTTTTGGAAAAAATATTTTTTTTAATTGAGTTTTGAGTGTTGCGTGAGCTAATTACATTTTTGAGATTTTGGGGCAAAGGACTTCGAGGAAAATAAGTTTGGGCGAAATCAGAGACCTCACGTAGTTCCCTCGTTAGTTTTACGGAATATCATAGGAATACATGATAATGCGATGATTGATTGATTGATTGATTTATTTATTCAGCTGTCAGACCATTTTCACATACGTGTTCTTTAAGCCACGGGGACAGACTACTCACTATGTTAATATACAGAATAATAGTAATAACACACAATAACACAAACCGTAGCAACACTCCATAACCAAATACTTTCAAATATCAGAATTTCTCATAAATTGTAATCATAAAAATTCTAGTTATTTCTATTTTACCACGAGGTTATATTATACCATACCCGTGATCTAACACACAGATTTCTTTTGTTCTGTCTTGTATATTTACATAAAAATATTTACATAAAATTTATGCCCATTAACATTTAGTCCAATCATCATAAAGTTACATAATCTTGTTATGAGTTTAAAATATTTTAATTACAAAATCATTCATTGGAATTTTTGTCATTTTATCTCTAGGCACAAAACCAGGGAAACAAATTGGACATGAGCATGTTCTATTTTTCAATGCCCCGATATACGATTTGTCAGACATTGACAATGAACAATTATTACGATGATAATAATGAAAACAAAAACTACACTGCAATAAACCAACTTCTTGATCTGACCCTCCCTTGTGTATATATCTTTCGTAGTAGATCCAATATTTTGTAGGGTAAGCTGGGCTAATTATTCCCACTTTTGTGCCTGGGTGATTCATCAACATATGGATTCGGACTCATCAAGTATACGATCTTCTCCAAAAATTAATTTTCCTGAAATTTTTAACCTCTTCTAACCTCAGTAAAGCAATAATTTTATGTAACCATGGCAACAAGGTCCAAAAATGAAGATTTGTGCCAATTATTCTCACACCTTGGGCTAATTATTCCAAACCCTGGGCTAATTCTTTCCATTGCTGCCCGGTAATGTCAAAATTCAACTGTTTACATACTGTGGGAAAAATTTGCCCGGTTCCCAAAACCACTTGTTTGAATTTCGGGCCAAAATTATGTAAATCTTGGCTTAAACACGTGACAGGTAGGGAAAAATTAGCCCAAAAGTTGTGGGAATAATTAGCCCGTCCTCCCCTTTTTTCCAAATTTGGATGATTTTATCAAAATTATGAAAATAGTTAAAATCTGATGACAAAAAGTAAGTTGGTTCAAGTTTTACAAAGAATAGTAGAAATCAAGAAAAATATGGATGTTTCGTAACCTGGTACAGAATTTTCACAATTCCTTAGCCCCGAAATTGATGAAATTGTTGACCGGGAGGTGGCGCTCACCCAAAATTTTAAAAAATCCTGTTTTGATTTTGTACGACTTTGATGAGTTGAAGAACTAGCGTCAGAGTATTTGGGAATAATTAGCCCGGCCCACCCTATCATTGTAAATCAGATCAATTCCTTCACATGTTATTAACTTCTCGCATAATTTACACATTGGCCCATCATTTTCCTCATCGGTCATGTGAACGGCTAATTATTTCATTCGGGCCGTGAGTCTTGCTAAATGAATAGACCAAAATAAATATTCGGGGGTCACGTTTTCATGCATTACTAATTAGATAGATAAAGGCTTTTGTTATTTGGTCAATCTTTTCAGAGTAAACTGTTGTAAACGGGAGAAAGTGCTGATGTACGAAGTAAATTAATTACTTAATATGTCGCAGTAATGCCTACTGTATTCAATTTTATATCTCACACAATTGACTGTGATATCATACAGTGTTCTCAAAATGAACTGGAAATGCGGTTCAAAATTCAACAAATTTATTCATACACATACCAATTATCCAAACTCATCACTGTGGATCTACAAGTATCCTGGGTGTTCCGTAATCATTTAGCCAAATTATTTCTAAATCGAGCATTGATTCCAATATCCCCTTGGGCCACCCTGTATAATATTTTCTTCCCAGCCCTCATTGCTATTCTTTTGCCGTTTCTATGGTTCCCATTTTTGATAACTGCTTATTTAAAAATTGAAGCCTGAATCAAATAACTCAACTAATTAACCAACCAAATGGGGTATTAAACATGAACTGAATTCTGTTGAAAAAAATCGTCATAGAAATCACGTGACAAATTTTCCCAGACGCTCGTTTCGCATGGATGTATCACGATTAAGCTATGTTTATACTCAACTTACATTTCCCTTTACTTTATTAATTTAAATAGTTGACATCGTAGTCAAGAGAAAAATTTGGCCATAAGACCCTTGTAAAATAACAAAGTAAAGGGAAAGGTAAGTTAAGTATAAACATAGCTTTACTGTGCATAATTAAAGTCAAGTAGGAGTCATTGAACTATTGGATGGATGGAGATTTGGCCTTTATGCAATGTGTCATACTTGCCATAAAATATTCTGGACATGTCAAACGTTTACACTCGTGTTTATATTTGAAGAGGTTTACATAAGAGACTGTAGAAAACAAGAAAAGAAATTGTTTTGTGTAATTTAATAATCGTGGGATTGGATCAGATAAGTGTGTCTGAGATGACAATAGTCAAACGGCGACGAAAGTCTTGGAACCGGAGACGAATTCTGACTCATCATCTTGTCATGCAATATTTTGATAAACCTAAGCAAAGCATTATGAAGCGAGTCTGAATTGTATTCGATTCGATTTGCGGAGAAAAGTGTGCATGATTGAGCGCTTGGATTCTGAAACAATGAGACAGCATAGTTACCGGAGTACCCGGTGTGTAAGGCAATCAACGAAAATACCAGAATATGAATGTTCAATGCTCGTATATTCAATGCAAGATACTTATGAAGTGGAATATAAAATACAACCGGTTTTCGCACGCGCTGAAAAAATTAATATTTACTATAGTACGGGCTCGAAATAATTTTATTCGAGAAATCTGCAGATTCGGCATTTTTTGGAACTTTTAATGCTATTTTTTTAAATTTTGTACCCGTTTTGGAGCAGTCGATTTTTGGCTGACAAGGTATTCGGAAAAATAAATTCGGTTTGTTTATAAAAAAAAAATGCTTTGCTATACAAATAAGAAAGCATTGCCAATTACAGACGAAATACTGTCGTATCTGCGCTTCCCTTTCGTCAATCGCTGGATACTCGACCAGGTTAATTAGACGTAATTACATAAACGTAGCACATTAGTTTCACTATTGGTGCACTTCTTTTCATTATTTCCTATTAATTTGCACTTATGCGGTTCGAGAATTGGGATTCAATTCTGTAATGACATCTTGTTAGACAATCGGGAATCGGGTGACTGACTTTCGCGTTGTGGCTGGTGCGATGGTTCTAGGACTCCGACATAGATGGATCCTTATCAATGTATTCTTATGATAAAGTACAAATCTGGAACGCTTTGGGTTGAGAAATTGGTTTTCGATGTAAAGTGTGTACATGGTGTCCCAAATGAATATGAATACTTTCAAAAATTTATAATTTCCAAAGTATGGACCAGATTTTCGGAAAAATATTTTTAATGAAATATCGAAAGGACTTTTGCTCGCAATTTTTAGATAGCGCAGCGTATTCTCGATACAGCGGCCTTTCTTAATTTCGCACTCCCACAGCCTAGCAACGTTATTAGTATACAACGTCGTTATACAGGGTGTTTCTGAAATATGTACCCCCTTTTGAAATTACCGGAGAACTCTTATTACAGCCCCGGAGCTCTATTTGCAAAATCTGAAATTTTGACCGGGCTGTATTAGAGACCGGGTTGTATTGCTTAGTGTATTAGGCGGAGCCATAGAGTAAATACATTAAGAGCATGGGTACTCTATGGCCGACCCATACAGTAAATACATTGAGTGTATGGTACTCTATGGGTGACCCGGGCTGTATTAGAGACCGGGCTCTATTTGTCAAAATCTGTAATTTTGACCGGGCTGTATTAGAGACCGGGCTCTATTTGTCAAAATCTGTAATTTTGACCGGGCTGTATTAGAGACCGGGTTCAATAAGAGACCGGGCTTTACCAGGAAATCTCCGGGAAATATCTTCCAAACGGTTCAACGGATTTGGGCTCGGTTTTTTTTCTTAAATTTACTTCGATATCTAAAAGGAGAATCGCCACACCCCTGAGATCCGTAGGACAACTTTTAGTCACATTTTTTCAAAAAGTCGCAAAGAATCAGTGTTTCATACAAAGTTTTGTCACTACATTCGATTACGCAACAAAAATTCAACAACGAACAAATACATGAGAGTTGGCAGCAAGGTCAATGACCTGCCGCATCAGGTACTCGCACTCATCTCTTTTTGAATTTTTGTTGCGTAATCCTATGTAGTGACAAAACTTTGTATGAAACACTGATTCTGAGCACCTCTCTAATTCATTGGAATTGTTGAAAATCGACAGTGGTTGTCCCGTCAATGCCCAAAACTGGGAAAAATACTCCCGTAAGCTGTAATCTTAAAAAAAAATTGAGAAAAAATAATCCGAAATTTTCGAAAAAATGTCACTAAAAGTTGTTCTACGGATTTCAGGGGTGTGGCGATCCTCCTTCTAGATGTCGAAGTAAATTTTAGAAAAAACGGAACCCAAATCGGTTGAACCGTTTGGAAAATATTTAATTTCAAAAGAGGGGTACATATTTCAGAAATACCCTGTATTTCCAGAGTTAGAAGCTTTCAACCTTTCCCAAAATTTATAACACTGTCAGAAGTTAATTTCAAAATTTTTGAAAATAAGTTTGAAGAGTTTGAAACAAAAATTCGGAAACAAATTCGATATTTCAAAATTTCAAAATAGATATTTCAAAATTACGTTATTAGGTTCTGGGAGTGCAAAATTCAGAAATGCCGCCATATCGAGAATACAGTTCACTAATTGTAAAATGTGAAAATTGTGGAAAAAAACAAGTCCTTTCGAAATTTCATTTAAAACTATTTTCCTCAAAAATGTGGTGCATACTTTGGAAACTAAATTTTTGAATGTGTTCCTATTTATTTGGGTTACCCTGTACATTACCTAGGCTGAGTAATTATACCACCTTGTTTGGATGAACTTTAAATTGTGGCGAATCGCAACATTATTGTATGCCTTAACTAAATTTACATCAAGTCACTAAATTTGTATTTCCGTTCTCAAAAAATTGTTATTACTACACACCATAGTCAACATGACAAAATGTAAACGACAATTGAGCCCTCAATTTCCGGAAGTAGCTAGAAAATCATTCACGCAAACAATACCGTTAATTGGAATTGCAGTCTAGAAACAATCGCCCTGAAGACCACGATTTTTCTTGGGCGGGAAATCAGTTGCTTTCCGGCAGTTCGTCCATTCTTAAATTCTGATAAATTTGTTTTCAAACCTTTCAGTTTTATAATGGCGTACTCGCTACTTATGGCACTTCGGATCGCATCCATGGGGTTAGACTGTAATATCGAGAATTTTCCGAAAGACACTGAACATTGACAGCTCATTACATTTGAAACTTTACTTTCAAACGGCTTACAAGTATCTCTTGCCCCAAATGTATATGTGTAAATCGGGACCTTTCAGTTTCCGATCAGCCGACTCATATCCCAAACTTCCTGAACCCAAAATTAAAAGTATGGTGGTTCTTCCAATTTATTTGGGATCCAAGACGAATCTTAAAGCAAGTGTAAAAATAAACAAATTACAATATATTGGGTCACGTCTCACATCAATTTAATTGAATTTGTGACAGATCAAGAAGTGCGAAGAGAAACTTTGGCACAAAATTGAATCAACAGATTATTCGGAAGAGGAAAAGGTACTGAAATCTACCCTGTTGTGAACCTAACGGTTTATTAAAGCGGGACGGTAGTTTTATTCTCAAGGTATACCAAGGTATATTAATGTTCAAAATTGAGAGAATCGTTGAAACTATTTGTCTGACCAATTGAGTTTATTTTAATTATAATTAACAGTTGGCGGGGACAATGATGACATTCGTTCTATTCATTTTGCAATTACAAATATCTGAAGCTTTATAGACATTATTAACCAATTTGACGCAGAAAAAAACATTTAGAAGAGCACAACAATGACTCTGCACTCTTAACATATTATTATTGGAGGAGTAAACAAATTTTAAAATGCGACAATACAGTTATATCACATTAAATACATGACATAAAGTTATTTAAAAATTTATTTTAAATTTCTTCAAAACTTTCTGTAATGCGTCAAAGCTCGACATTTAGGTGAATTGAAAATTGAAAAATTTTCCATGTATTTTCACCGCTGATATATCAACTTTTAAAAGGCGGACATGAGGAATATTTTTGACCCAATTCTTGACTATAGAAGGACAAGTATTTACTTGGTGATTCCAGATGGTTGCAGTGTCTGCCAATCATTTTGCATGTGTGAAATAATAAAGCAAATTCTATAATTTCTCATGCTGAACATTTTATTTATGGTGAACAATTTATTTGAACGCAATTCTTCTAGCGTAATTAGCGTACCGATTTTCTTGGCCCGTAGTAGGTAGTGGATATTGTGACCTATGATATTTGCCCGGAATAACTCTGCAGATAAGTTTTTTAATTTTACTTCTTATTTAGAAAGTTAGGAAAATAGTCGACCTCAATAAATATCTCTTCACAATGAATGTTTGTAAAATAAATGTCATAATTTTCCGGTTAGAAGTGAAGTATATGCCTGCATTAAAACACGAGGATTGTCGTGATACACATTATGGTTATGTTCTTGTATTTTTATTGTCTACCAACAAAATGACTACTGAATTCTGCGCCGCACTGTATTCAAGAATGAGACTACTAAATTGTACGTTACTGAATTCGGTGCCAGTCAACTGCAGACATAAATTGTGCCGCTGGCTAATTGCTTCTATTACGGCCGTGAATTTTACCTCTCGATGCTGTCGACATTCGACTTGGAAAGTTGTAGGAATTCCATTATTGCATTTTAATTTTTCTTGCAGTTTGATAGATTCAACTAAATATTTCTGACTCATTCTACATGTACCGGGTGGTTCATAATAATTCTCCGCATCGCCAATTTTATATGTACCGGGTGGTTCATAATAATTCTCCGAATCGCCATATGCATACATATGCATGTGTATTACTGGCTTTCCATATATCATGGCGGAAATGAAAAACAGTATAACTTCTAATACTGTATTAGAATTCGAAGACCTAGAACTCATAAGTTTGCATACCCGAGTGCAGTCTGGTGCATAAATTAATTTTTGTTAAACATTTTAATTCCAAGTATTTACTTCAGTAAAATAAATGGATAAATACAAACTTGTGAGTATCTCCAATTTTCAATATATCATGTTGTACATTTTAACGGTTTTTGGGAAAGAATCTCCGCAATTTTTCTATTCATGAATTATCTGGAAAATTAGCCAGGGTGAGAAGTAGTCATTTGAGAGCATGGAGATTTGGCCTTCATGTAATGTGTCTTCCTTGTCATAAATTACTCAGGATATGTCAAACTAATAGACTTGTGTATATTTTGAGAGATTTGCATAAGAAATGGTTGAAAACAAGAGATGAGTGTGTCATGGGTAATTTAATGTTCGTGGAATTAGATCCGATAAGTGTGACTGACATGAGAATAATCGAATATATTTCTGCCTACCAGTTTCCATTTTCCAAGGATACGTTTTTAGTACAAGTTTGTAGAGAAGAAACTTCTGGACTTTAAGATTTATCTCTATACTTGCGATAAATATTTTGAGTAACTAATGACTAATGTGGAAATTAATTGAATTATTTGTAGAAATTAATTCTTATGAAATAATATAACATCGTCATCATATATTAGTCACAAAGGAATTTATGTCATAAGCCGCATGCTATGGCGCGTAGCCATTTTGAGTCATGAGTAAACGCAAGTACACATATTTATCTAAATTCCATGTCTAAATATTCTGGCTCATGCCCAAAAAACCAAGCTGCGTTTTGTTAACTTTATTAGGTAATATAAGTATGCAAAAATCAAGTAACTAAATCTACAACTCAGTTATCCTGAAAACTCAAGGTATCATCAAATACCAACCAGTGATGTCTCCAAGTTAAGTTTGATGTTTTCAGTTGACGCGGGATGTGACACATCATCTGTCAAACCTTTATATTTGTTGTAATGGCAAAGCTATAAAGGTTAAGATTATTTTGATGACCGCTATTCTCTTATTTTTAAAGTGCTAAAATTCTTTGACAGACGGAAAGTACATGAGTGAAAACTTAAACACAAGTTGGCATTAAGTACTTAATGATGACGAACAAGGCGTGAAACTGAAAACAAAGCAGTGCGGGGATTCGGTCCGAGTCTTAATAAATTTCCTCCTACGTATGTACAGTGTGGACCAAAAACAGGTCGGGCGTTTGGTCTCCACACGTCCCTGTATTAATATAATTCGCGCTCATTGTCAGAACCTTTATGATATAAGAGAAATCTATAATTACTACTATGGGTACACATACTGGCTAGACCGAACTAAAACACATTGCATCTCGGCGGAAAAGTATTCATTGCAATATTTGAGAACGCGCGATGTTAATTCTTCTGAAACCCTGTATGAGCCAGTAGGAGGGCACAATGGTCCGGCATGGAGTCTCTGCAGATATCACGAGCCTGCGTTTAAGTTGACAGACATCAGTCATCAGAGATCGCCAGTCCCGGTTGGTTCCAGACCGGGACTGGCTCAGAATGTCTGACAAGAATAAGTGTGTTTTGTGTAATGTTAGTGTTAAGTTCCTTATTTTGACGTAAGGAACTTGCGATGTTTTATAGTCAAAAATTCAGTTGAGAAAATGATATCAACACATCCAAAGTCAATGTTTTCAAAATAACTTATGTACATGAAATGTGTCAAGTTTAAGTCCGTTTTGAATACCAGTAATAATGGAAAATTCTCAGTGTGGAAATATCAGAACGAGGTAACATTTAACATATGAAGGAAATTTACCCCTGC
>JAQFYE010000763.1:0-29893 GCA_034694305.1 Protaphorura glebata | reverse complement strand
ATGGATGATTTCAGATGTACCATGCACACCGCACTGCCATCTCCGGGATATTTGCTTCAACTATAACTCTCCTATACTATTTCAGATATTTGATATGTGTTTTCCTTGTTCATTTGTTACCAAATAAGGTCATGTAGAATTACTATAAAATAAGCACATTTATGTTACTCTCAGTAGTCAGTAGTCAAAAGTCAAAGTAATGGAATCGAATTAAAAAACTCTTAAGTCTCAAAGTACACAACATAAATACCGCTAGTTATATGTAATTACTGGGTAATTACGAAAACCCATGATCTAGGATTTTACATGTCGTTTTTAAAAATAAGCTTGAATCTTCATTTTGTGTTTTTCTTCATAGATCCTGGATGCATTGTTTGGACACGTGAGACGACATGATTTGAAGACGTGTCGAATGGTCTGCAAGCAGTGGAACGTCCTCACCATACAACATATGCGTACGAGCTTTCCAGTGACCATAAATGGGATACATTCCACTACTGACGCCGGTCGGATTGAACATTTCGTACAGTTGTTCAACTCAAACGTTTTTGGTATTCCTTTCGCCAAATTTAAAATCGATCCATTTCATGCAAGAAATGGAGTGGGTCAAAAATTCCTACAATTGTGTGGGGAAATAGCTATGGAAATTGATTTCAATAGACAGGACTTATTCCATTACGACATTGAAGACGTGGTGGAAATTCTGAGAGCATCACCTAACTTAATATTCCTTGGTTTTCCGTGCAACGTAGCCTCTCGTTCCATAAATGTTATCAAATTATTTCCTGAGTCCACTCCTAAATATACTTTTTTGAAAAAAATTATTTTCCGTCCGGGCCGCCACAACTTATTATTGAAATGCTGTCCGAGTGGAATTGAGGAATTGTTGAGAGCAGCTCCATATGTGAGTGACATTGCTGAAGATGACAACGTACACAATGGGATGGCTTGTGATGTGTTGAATGCAATTGAGATGCTCGGAAAGGAGTCTTCAATTCAGTCCTTGGATCTTCGATGCGTCAGACTTGACATCATTCACCATCTCCTGAGAATGAAGGGACTCACGTTGAAAAACCTTAGACTTAGCCTATTCTCTACTGAGGTTTACGGGAATGTATTGGGTCAATTGATGACCAGCTTCAAGGATACCCTTCGTGACCTCAAATTAAAATTCACATGTTTTTCGAATACAATGATAGAAATCCCGACCATGTCACAACTCAAATCATTCACTCTCATCGCCCGTGACCTTTTGGTCCCGAGTCCTGTGAATCTGAATCGGATGTTTCCACTGCTCAAGACATTGCAGATACAAATTCCTGGTGAGCGATTACCGGAGTTCTTTGCCCATTCTGACCCATGCCGTACCATGAAATCATTGAAACTTATTCGCATGGATATGACCATCCACACATTCCAAAATATTCGGAGAGTTTTTCCTGAGTTGACGGAATTAAATTTGACTGTTAGAGAAGATGGTGGTGAGATTCTTAGAGAGATCTGGACTCATATGACCGGACTAGAGTCATTGGACATTCTATGTTGGAATTGGAATGACAAGCTCTACCTGGACTCTGTCTTTACTGGCATTCCAATTCATGTACTCAAAGAAATTCGTCCTGTCCTCAATCAGTTGACCAAAATGAGTGTCCGAGAGAGAAAAGAAATGATTTTGAAGTTGAGGGATCAACATTCCAAACTCCCTTCTATTTTGAATCTCAAAAGTAAGTTCAGTTCTAGAATTATCAAAATCCACAAAAAAAATCCAGAAAAAAATTGAGTTCAAAATTTCTTAAAATAAATAAAATTCAAAATCAAAAAAAATTAAAATTTCAAAAAAAATCAAAATTTAGAAGTAAATCCAAATTCCATTAGGACAGGTTTGGAAATCTTTTTTTTTTCAAAATTTGATTTCTTTTTTAAATTTTAATATTTTTAGATTTAAAATTTTACTTATTTTGAAAAATGTTGAACTTAACTTTTTTTTTGGATTTTGTTAACATTTTTTTTTGCACTGACGTAAACCAACTATTTAATTGAGTTTAAAGAGATAAAAGAAATACCATATAATAATAAATCCTAAACAATTTTTGGTGTGATTTTTAGAATTGAAACATTTGACTGTGGCTGTACGTGGAGGAGTAAATGTTCGGACTTATTTGAGTGACTTGACTGCATACTTAGCCCTCTACCCCATGGATCATATCCGTCATCTGGATTTTGATGATTGTGAGGTGAGTGAGAATCAATCCAATAGAGAAGTACAGAACTCATTAGAAAATTATATTCCTTTTGATTATTTTTTTTCAGTTTAATCCCACATGTTGTGAATTACTGACGAAAGACATTGAACTCGAGTCTTGGAGTTTTCAAAATAAAAAATATCATCATATTATTCCTCCGTTTTTCCTTTAGTAAGAAAGAATCCGACAATTCTAAATTGTCTTCAAATACAATTTTTTTTTCTTTCAATTGTCCATAGCATTCTTCAAAACAAAATCCTACTCAATTGTAATAAAGAAAAAAAGTTCAAGTTTGAAGTGTGTGTGTGACTTTACTATAAATTAATTATAATAACAAATTCGAATTTTTCACTTCCTCCCAGGGTACGTCGGTAGTTACCAATCGGTATTAACGGTACATACCTTAGTAAATACCAGTATTAACAGTAATTACCTTGGCAATTACCGGAACTAGCGGTATATATCGGCATTAACGGAAATTACCTTTGCAATTACCTGGACTAGTGGTAATTACCTTTGGTAAATACCGGGATTAACGGTAATTACCATGAAAAATACCTGTATTTACGATAATTACCTTGGTAAATACCGGGACTAACTGTAATTACCATGGTAAATACCGATATTAACGGTACTTACTTAAATTACCTAGGTAAATACCGGTAATTACCTGCTAATTAGATCGATTAAAAATTACCGCCATCACCGTTTGAATTACCATTATTCTTAATTACGTATAATTACCGGGTAATCACGAACCCTGCTTACTACAGGGTGTTTCAAAGCCAACGTACTATTCGTCCTAACTTCCTCAATTTTAACGGTATCTGAAAAGTGAGATACCCATTTTGTTCGAAATTTAATTGCCGGTCTTTTGAGCCATGTCCCGTTGCGCTGAGCGCTTCACAGCGCGCGCTGTCAATAAAAATGTAAATACAAATATCAGAAAATGAAGGACAAACTGACATTTTGATTGCAGTAAAAATTTCAAAAATTCTAAAAAATTCTCAAGATTTTTAAAATTATCCAATTTTTAAAAAAAAAATATTTTATAAAAAAAATCTCAAAAATTTTCAATAATTTTTAAAATGTTGGGAAATTTTGATTTTTTTTTCGAAATTTTGAAAAAATATTTTCCGCTCAAAAGACGCGCAATTAAATTTTGAACAAAATGGCTATCTCACTTTTCAGATAAAGTCAAAATTGAGGAAGTTAGGACGAATAGTAGGTTGGCTTTGAAATACCCTGTACTTTCCGACCACCTGAGCTAGACGACCACGCAGATGGTCATATTGAATTTGTGTCGCCCCAGTTCACGCTTACAACTTCTTGTAAGATAGTCCGACGGTCGCCTGAGACAGGTTTAATTACACACGTTGAGGTTTCAGAAAGATAACAAGAAAAATTTTGAGCGAAATTACGGCTAGCTACCTATTTCGCCATCTATTGTATTCAACTGCCAACTTAAATTTTATGGCGCGAGTAGAATTCCGATGAAAACAGTCCGTTTATTTTTATTCTGAAAAGGGTTGGAATTTAGAATTTCATTCCGGCTCACCGGTCCGACCGAATTTTTAACAACAAAATCATAAATTCTTCTTGACCTCTGGCCTGACCTCCGAACTATTGTCATCCATATCACAAATGAAGTTGGTCCAGTCCGGTTTTAGTAAGTATTTGTGTCCTTCGTTTGTAAAATTATTAATTAATTATTTTGTTGAATTATTATTTGTGGTCATTTTTCTATCTATAATTAGTAGATGACACTCCTGTACGTAAATTAGTTAATTCTGATAGCATTTATTTTGAGGAATTTTGTAGTTAATTTTTTTTTCAATATATTTAAAAGCTCCTTGACTCTCGTTCTTGTCAATTGGAGCTAAAAATGGACAAAATTAGTGAAAGACCCAAAAAGGGAGCTAATCGAAGATTAGAAGCACTTGTTCGACAAGAATCTCAGAATTCCTTGACCTCTGTGGGTCACTCAAATTCAGGAACATCCAATTCTTCTCATCAAGCAGTTTTTCAACCGTGGACAGATAAATACAAACCGGTGACTCTGGAAACTCATTTTGTTCATAAAAAAAAGGTCGAGGATATTGGGAATTGGTTGTCATTCAAGACTGCAAAAGTACAGGTATTTAATTTTAAAATCATTTGATTATTTTTTAATATTTAATCAAACGTAATTACAATAAGGTACCCCTAATAGTAGAAAATGACAATTAGAGAAATTACTTCATATAATTATTTTTAAAATGTACGTACAGGAATCACTTTTTTTTTCTAAAACTGGAGTTTATTTTTGTTTTTCTCAGGTCAGTCAGTGTCAACGTCAATATTTTTATTTATTTATATTTATTTCAGCCTTCTATTTGTGTTCTAACCGGACCATCTGGGAGCGGAAAAACTGCGACGATCTCACTCTTGGCTGGACAAAAAGGAATTGCTGTCAAGGAATGGATCAATCCCATGAATCTCACGGAATTTAATCCTCATTTGGGTAACTTGAAATAATTTTCTACTACTACTACTGCTACACGAATGACAGATTTCCAAAAGTTTTCTTATTTTTTGAGAATAAATTGTTTTAGATTCGTTTGAACTAGGAATTTTAATACTAAAAATAAAATAATTAATGACTGTTTTAAAAAGTATTGACAACGCTTACTTACTAGGTAAGGTCATACCGTCCAAACGAGCATCGACTTTCTACTAATACCTCCTTCACTTTTGTTTAGACACCTATGAGCTCACCTATAAGTTGTCGAACTAATTTTATTTTCATTAATACTTTTTTTTTGGTTTTGTTTCACAGAATTCAATCGTGACGAAGTTCAAGGGAGGAATCAATTGGACTCCTTCTCAGACTTTCTCCTTCGTTCTTCTCAATACTCAGCTCTTCCCCTGAAGGGGGTGGCCCGCGGTAGTGGCAAAAAGCTGATTCTAATAGAGGATTTTCCAAATACATTTTACAGACAACCAACGCTATTTCATCACCTCCTCAGGTCAGTCAGGGTCAAAAGTCAATATTTTTATTTATATATATTCGTTTTGTGCTAATTAGAGGTGTATTTCATCAAAATTCTTTCAGAATTTCATAAAATGACATACTATTTACGATTTTTTTGCACAATATTTTGAACTGATTTGATTACATTTTTTGATTCCAGAAATTATGCCAAGATCGGTTGTTGTCCACTCGTCTTCATTATGGCGGATGCTGCGTCTGGGGAAGGAAATGTGAATAAATTATTTCCTCAGGCTCTTCTTGCAGAATTAGGAATTCAACAGTTTGCGTAAGTACCCACAATTTATGGCATTCGATATAATTTTCAAGTTTTATTTAATAAAATAATTTTTTATTATTGTTCATTTTAATTTCTGACCTGAACAGATTCAACCCGATTGCTCCCTCCTACATTGTTAAACATTTGGGAACAATCGTGAGTCGAGAGTCTTTGGATGCTGAGAATGGATTATTAGAAGACATTGCCGTGGCCTCAAGTGGTGACATTAGATGGGCTGTCAATCATTTCCAATTCAAAATGCAACAAATCAAACGTAACGTAATACATTCAAAAAATATAATTTTAAGTTAGAAGACGTAAATAAAAAAAAATTAAAACTATTTTGAATTGAATTTTCAGAGCCATTCTTCAAAAAACCGGCTCCGCGGCCCAAAAGAGGGGCCAAGGGTTCCAAGGAATCCAAAGTTCCAAAGTTTGACGAAAAAGATGAGACATTATTCCTTTTCAGAGCTCTCGGAAAAGTTCTTTACTCAAAACGTACGTCCTTAATTTAATTTATTAATTTTTAATTAATTTAATATTATTTGATTTTTTTGTGAATAGGAGACACGACCGTAGATTCCCCGGTAGAGAGCGAACTGCGTGGTCCATTGACAGCCCTGACAAGAAATCACCCGCTGATAGAAATTCCAGAAACGATTGGAGACAAAATGGAAGTTTCTCCAGAAACATTTTTCCATTTTCTCCATCACAATCATCCTTCATTTTTTTCTAACATAGAAGATTTGGCTCAAGCATCAACATTTCTAGCTGATTCCGCTCTCATTTTCTCTCAATGGATTGTGGATGACTCGTCAGGTCGAAATTTCAAGGTAGAATTTTTGAACTCCCAATATTTTTTTTTGATTTTTAAATTTTTGGGATAAATCTTTGAAAATTTTTCATCTAAATTTTTTTTTTAATTTTTTGTTACAGAATCGTGACACCCGAGAAGAATTAGGTTTGAGCATTGCAATTCGAGGATTGATGCATTCAAATAGTGAAAGAGTTGCTTCAACCTGGAAACCACTGAGGAAACCAATGATGTCAGAGGTCAATGCTGCCATTCAGAAAACGTAACTATTTTTTAAATAAATAAACCAATTTTATTTCAAATGTTACAGAATTTATTTACGGTCCCCTTCCCTACAACCGTTAGCCCTGAAAAGTCTCATTAATTAATTCTGTTTTTAATTTAAATATTTGTTCTATTTTTGGTCAGTACGGAAACTTCAAGGTTCTTGTTCTCGACGGACTCTCCGTTGACCCAAGGTTTTTACCCAGAAGTCCTTCCTTTCTACGCTCGATTGCTTCCACGGAATTTTCGTCCTGGTATTGTGATTAATTACTAAATTAATTAACACATATTTTATTAATTATTTGTAACGTTAATTTTATTCAATTTGAAATGATTAGATCAACTCGGATTCTTGAAGGACAGGAAGTTGGGGAATAAGTTTGGTCAAGCCAAGTAAGTTCAAATATTTTGAAAAAAAATTCAGATCAGATCAGATAAAATTTTGTTCAGATATTTTTCTGAGAATTAGGGCAAAACAGCGATCCGAAAATTTTGTACATGATTTTTTTTTAGGTTTTTGTAATATATCGGCCAATATTGCAGAATTTATTTTATTGAACGATTTCTAGTTTCTACTTGATGAGTCATTAAAAAATGTTGATGGAAATAATTTTTCTTCCGATAATCAAATGATATCTGATCTGATACTCTCGGAATTTGAAATGACAATCCATCATATATATTTGTAATACTTATGTATATATAGAGATTTCGGTTCCGCTTTGTTGAATGAAAAGGACGCCGTTGAAGAAGAGTGTGAAGTTGAAAATGAACCACCAGAGAAAATGGTCAAAGAATCAAAAGGACCTAAGTCAAATTCTAATTCAAAATCTGCTAAAAATATTCCGATACCGACACCGGTTGTGAATCGGACGGATGAATCCGAAGAGGAAGAATTCGAAATTGAAGATTACGATGATGAATTCATTATTTAAATTCTGTCTCACTCATCAATCCATTCCATTTTCATAATTTTTTTTTAGAATAATCATAAAAAGGTGCAACTTATTTGTAATTAATTTATTTGTAATTTTAAGAATATTGTAATAGGTATTCAAAATGTCGCCTTTTTTTTAAAAAAATTTTCAATTAAACTTTTTCTAAATGTTGGGAAAGACCAGACGTTATCCAAAACATTCTTTCATAATTCAAAATTTAACAACTACGCTACATGGTTTATCACAAATTAGACTGTACGGGGTGGTTCAAAAGAAGTTTTTCTAAGAAGCTGAGATTTGACTGCTAAGCTTACTAATACGTTGGAGGAAGATGAAGGCGCGTACTACACTAGAGGGCGTATCACAAATTTGACTACACAGGGTGGTACAAAAGAATTTTTTTCAAAGAAGCTGAGATTTGACTGCTAAACTTACTACCACGTTGCAGGAAGATAAGGACGTACTACAATACAGGGCGTGTCACGAATTAGACTATACAGGGTGGTTCAGAATAAATATTTTCAAAGAAGCTGAGATTTGACTGCCAAACTTACTACCACGTTGCAGGAAGATAAGGCACGTACTACACTACAGGATGTATCACAAACTAGACAATACAGGGTGGTTCAAAAGATTTTTTTTTGAAAAAGCTGAGATTTGATGGCTGAACTTACTACTACGTTGTAGGAAGATAAGGCACGTACTACAGAGGGTGTATCACAAATTAGATTATACAGGGTGGTTCAGAAGAAGTTTTTTCCTGAGATTTGACGGCTAAACTTTCTACTATGTTGTAGGAAGATAAGGCACGTACTACACTACAGGGTGTATCACAAATTAGACTATACAGGGTGGTTCAGAAGAATTTTTTCCTCAGATTTGACTGCTAAACTTTGTACTACGTTGCAGAAAGATAAGGCACGTACTATACTACGGGGTGTATCACAAATTAGACTAAAAAGGGTGGTTCAGAAGAAGTTTTTCCTGAGATTTGACTAGTGCTACGTTGCAGGAAGATAAGGCACGTACTACAGAGGGTGTATCACAAATTAGATTATACAGGGTAGTTCAGAAGAAGTTTTTTCTTGAGAATTGACTGCTAAACTTTGTACTACGTTGCAGAAAGATAAGGCATGTACTACACTACAGGGTGTATCACAAATTAGACTATACAGGGTGGTTCAAAAGAATTTTTTTCGAAGAAGCTGAGATTTGATGGCTAAACTTACTACTACGTTGCAGGAAGAGATGGCACGTACTACACTACAGGGTATATCACAAATTAGACTACAGGGTCGCTCAAAAGAAGTTTTTTAATTAAGCTGAGATTTGACTGCTAAACTTACTTATGATTAGTCTTAGACTAGGAAGATAAGGATATTTTCCTTATGGAAGCTATGCTGCGAGGAAACACGTCCAGATTCATTCCTCTAAAGCGAGTTGAATTGTAGCAAGTGGTCCAATGATTATTGGACCACTTGAAGACGAAGAATCGAAGAATTTCTGTCATATCTCTACCGCGTACTGGACGACATCGAGACGAAAAATTCTGCACTCTACATCTTCACAGTCGGCGTCAACGACAGCAAATACAATTAGTAATTTAACGTCAGACTGAGGTGTATGGATTGAGGTTCGGGTCGATCGACGAGGAGACGAAATGGCATCATAAATATATTAAGAATTAATAATGTTGTGTTCTTGAATTAAAATATCACTTACTTTATAGCATTTATTATTTTATGGCATTTCCCTCAAGGTATGGCCGTATGACAATGCTCTAATGGCGTAGAAAAGTCATATTCACATATTATGTGTGTGTAGTGTGATGATAGTGCAGTAATGAATTCGTCAAAATTAGGTTAATTCTGAATCTGAAAAGCAGGGTAATGCGATACAATTTGTTTCCAAAACGACTGAAGTTTATTCTGTCATGGAATCCCAACAGGTGTAAAGCCATGCATGGCAGACCTTTAATTCGTGAAGTTCTCTTGTGATAAGGAACGATTGAGGTTGTGGACGGTTGAACGGTTAAGACGACGTGGCATGACAAATATTACAAGAAAAGTCGCTTTCTGGAAATAAATTATTTGTTCGAAGGAGAAACTCCATTTCCGGAAGTTATTTCCGGACCACTAAAAATATTAAGTGACATGGACGTTTGATGGATCATAGCATTATGAAGAAAGAATAAAGGCAGTTTTTAGTTTTACAATAGAATTTATTCAAATACCGTGCAATATTTCTGGTCATGAATAATTAATTAGGCTTGCGCCACTCTATTGATACACACTTAAAACTAATGTACTTTAAAAATGTACTACCTGCTATCCTGTAGGGTGGTGCGTAACAATAACAATACACCTATTTACGAGATTAGCATATTCGACAAATATACTCTCGTTGCAGCACCCGCCATGAGTTAAGGGAGATAAACTAGTTCAGGTTACTCAAAGTAGACATAATGAAAGTCATTGAGAAAATGGTAAGGCCATTTCAAGCGAGAATTGCATTGACGGTGTTTTCAATTACAATTTGTCCAAATTTAGGGCCAAAGTCTTTTGAGAAATAGAAGAATTGTCCGACTTGTACTCTCAGGGGTGGACAGCTGTTCAGGAATCGTTGGTTGTATTCTGACCCAGTACATTTCATTTTTCTGGCAAGCAGAACATTTTCAGAAAGTTCTGAAAACTTTGTAGCATCTTCTATAACCATTTTATGGTATATCGTTATTCCAAGATTAGCAGCAGCGGCAAATATTTTAGTTAGTGGATCTGCAGCAGGTAGTAAGATGACGTAATTACAGATGACGAGTCCGAGTAAAGTGAGAATTAGAAACGCTGGGACTACGACGAGTCCAAAGCAATTATGATGTCTGGAATTGAGCAGGGCTGTACACCGATAGATTATAGACCACCGTCTCTTACACGAGTCACCGATTTCCGATCTGTAGAAAACATAATTATTTCGAATTACAACAAACAATTATTTCTCATGGAATGTTGGGTCAGTCAGAGTAAACTATTATTTTAGCTGAAGCACTGGCCAACTCCACGAAAACCGAATCATACGGCAAAGTGAGAACTAGTGTTGGACATCGGGGTGTAGTCCATATATCTGGGGATGAAATTTAGTAATTTTATGGTTTAATTTGTTGAGGATGGTGGTTGCTTCAGTTTGTTGGTCACTAGTCCGGGTTGTCATGGTTACCCTCAATTGTGTGAGCATCCCCATGTATCCCCATGGATTATATGGGTCCCCTCCTGTTTGTATGCTACTACATGTATCCCCCCGGTTTATATGTATCCCCATGGACAATACGTATCCCCATGGTTTTGTATGCAACTACATGTATGTCCCCTCTAAGTTTTCTATGCTGTATTATGTATCCCCGCCAGTTTTTTCCACCAAGCCCGTCTGTCGCCTGGGAGACTGAGTGGGCCGAGGCGTTCTACGCAGATTCGTTTGTATCTATATTGCAAAACATAGAATGTACCGGAAGGAAAAGTGATGCAATCAAAGTGGTGGTTTGAGTAATACATTATTTTTCTTGTTTTATCGTGCAGTCTAGTGACGCCAAAATTATTCTCTCGTACGTTTTCTTACAGACAACAGACGCTGTAATTTTTGTCTTGTAAATTGAGGAATATTTGTGAAATATTTATCAGTTTTATCAGTGATCTGCTCAATAAAAGTACTATTGTCATAAAAGTGGACTATTTCCGGAAGTGTCCTACCTCTTATTGAATAGACAGAGTAGGTAGAAACACAGGTTTAGTCACAGACCTCAGAATAAAATACGTTTTATTGTTCAGTCACACACACAGTCACACATTCAGTCTCATCATTCACAGCACTCCGACACTAATTTTGAGAATGACTGATTCATCGGGTAGGTGATTAGATTATTCAGTCTTGGGACAGACTAGTTGGAATTCTCGTAGACCGAATTAGAACCTCGTGAGAGAAGGAAAGCTACTCAACATAACAACTAGAATAAAAGAATTACACACGTAACTTACGCTAGAGATTCAAAAATGGTTTGGAGAGTCTGTACAACTAAGATGATTACACCTGCTGTAACCGCTGTGCAAGATACGATTTGCAAAGTGATGAGTACTTGAATTCCCAAATAGAATATCACGATCGGAGTTTCCCTGTGTCCACCATGGATGTCGCAAGTAGGAAGAATTCCACCCAGAATATGATAGTCACATTGATACACATACAGTGTTACATAAATAATTTGGATTGAAATAAGATTTGCCACATTTATTGTGATTAGCATGAAGCACCGGCGCTTCATATTTTTAAGCTTAGAGTGAAATGGCATTCGGCTCAGAAAATCGATGAGCTGATTCCAAAGTTCTACAACTCTATACGCATTTCTCAACAAGGTGATTTGAAAAATATTTATCATTATGAACATAATAACGTTCATGATTCGAAATGGTGAAATGCGATCACGAATATCGAATCGCCCATATTTCATGTCAAGAACGACGCTGATTACTTGTAGAATAGTCGAAAGAACTCCAAGGCATATTGATACACGATTGCCTATTTTGTACCACTGCGATTTGTTCATTTCAAGTTGAGTATTGACGGTCCACGGATACTTGAATGGTGTGCACATTCCAATAGATCCACAATTCACTGCAAAAATCATAGCTCGTTCAGTCCATTTCAATCTAGAGTTTCTCATTTGTAATCCATCAGAATCTTGTAGTCGTTGGGGATTATTATTTCTAGTTTCAACCGAGATATTTGTTCGAATGTTCCTCAAACGCCTCCCTATCCTTCTAAATCTACCTCGCATTTCACTTAAATAAGTCCGTAGATTCATATTTGTAGATTATTATTTCATTTGACAAGTTCGGAATTCGATGCTATATGGTTTAAATAATTATAACACCAGCTTTA
Organism: Protaphorura glebata; assembly: GCA_034694305.1. Taxonomy (NCBI): domain Eukaryota; kingdom Metazoa; phylum Arthropoda; class Collembola; order Poduromorpha; family Onychiuridae; genus Protaphorura; species Protaphorura glebata. Next base: position 17,421 of record JAQFYE010000763.1, on the reverse strand, counting down.
TCTTTCACTTCCAAGTGTCTCTGAAACGTACGACAATCAGGAAACTTTCGAAACTAGTAAAATCAACAACAAAGGACTCGAGTTTCTATGATATTCTCAAAGGTGTGCACTGGACTTAATTTTACATAAGACTGAGCAGTATGAATTGAGGTTTGGGTCGATCGACGAGGAGACTAAGAGGCATTTTAAATACATTAAGAAGTAATAAAGTTGTGTCTTGGTATTAAAATATCACTTATTTCATTGCATTTATTATTTTATAGTTATTATTAGTTTATACCATTTATTACTTTATAGCGCTTGCCTCAAGGTATGGCCGTGTGGCAGTACCACGGAAACAATTTTAAATTTTCTAACCGTTGCGGTGAGGTGAAATTTACGATGACGCCAATGCAGAAATCAATTAATTTTGTAATGGAGTAAAAATGGGGCCAAAAAAATGTCATCGTTTGAAGAAATATTTATTCGTGAAATGGGATCCGAACTCGTAAGAAAATATTGATGGCGATCAATGTCAGATCCTTAACACGAGAAGTTCCCTCGTGAGAAGTAAGGTACGTGTCGTAGTGGGTTTGAGATCTAAGACGACCAGGCGTCACAAATATTACAAGAATAGTTGCTTTCTGGGAATAAATAAATTTATTTATTCGAACGAGAAACTCCTTTTCGTAGCATTAGTTTCCCGAAGACTAAGAAATATTCCGTCAAAGTCATGGCTTCATGGCCGTTCGATGGTGCTTGGCATTATGACGAAAGAATCAAGCCAGTTTAGCTCAAAGTATAATTTATTCCTGTGGTGTGCAATATTCCTCGCCATGAATAATTAATTAGGCTGACGCGGCGACATTCTATTGGTATACGTTTGTTCGGTCATCAAGGTGGTACGGAGAAATTAGCCCATGATGTGGGAATAATTAGCACAGATCTCTATGTTTTGACTTTGTTTCCCTGGTTACATAAAATTATTGCTATTTCTACATTACAGAGGTCAAAAATTTTCAACAAATTTAGTCTTTGGGCGGATCGCATACTTATTTATACCAAATGGATATTTTCATGTAATATGTGTGTATGACGCTGATAATCACCCAGGCACAAAAGTGGGATAAATTAGCCCGTCTTACCCTATAACTGTACTTGTCAATGTCGGAGTTCTTGGAGAATCTGGTTCAACTTTACAATTGGATATAAGCAATAGGAAATGAGGGAACATGGTTATAAATCAAGACACATGCTGGAAGATTAGCCCATTCCGGAGTTCAGTGCTACAAATTTATTATTCCAAACATTTCAAGGGTACACCAGACCAATAATTTTTTTTGGCTCTTGAGATCAGTTTAGGCGGAAAGTTCCATGGGAGCCCCTGCTAAAAAAATTCGGTTTTGTGTCATAATATTTGGCGAAATAGTAAAAACTGTGTCGAGTGTGGTGTCTATGGAAAGAGCGTTAGCTGAGGAGCTCGCAAAACACGTCAATTTAATAACAAGTTTACCTGTTGTTGACCACGAGGTTAAATATTTATTTAGACTTCATTTGTAGTTGTCATTAAGCCGTTTTTGCATACGACCGACCAGTGCAATGCTCCGTGCGCGAGCTTTACATAGACAACCCACATGCAAAAAGGGCCGAATAGTGGACGAATATTCGGTATTTGGCCACTGGCAGAATACCACTATTCTGAAACATCCATATACAATTCAATCATTTTAGATGGTTCTTAGCTCACTAAATGCTACCACCATTAACTTTAAATTGCAACTGTAGAAATTCGAGCCAACGTATATCTTTTGTTTAACTCTTCGACTTTATTCCATTTTTTAGATACAGATCACAAAATATAGCAGGCTTCTTCAAACAAAACCATGTACGCGCTATTGTTATTTTCAAATGAATCCACCTTTAACGATAAGTTGGAGCAGTAATGGTAGATCATTATCCCCACTTTCGATTTTCTCCATTTGAGGCACCAAATTTTAGTGTATTTAACCATTTAAGCACTTGCGTAGCTCTGCACCCAATCCGAAGTGAGTCTCTTCTGGACAGATGAATGCCCATTCGTCTATCAACTCACGGTCGCAGCTTGGGCTAGAGAACTGTTGGAACATTACCACAAATCAACCAAGAGTTACAGAGAGACTCGTCAAGGTTGCATCTGCATTTTGCGTAATTTCCTTTATTATATCTTGCGGAAAAAATGTAGTAAATGAACGCGTTGTCCGTCAGTCCGGTCCGCCCGTCCGTCGACACTTTTCATGCAGAAAATGTTGATGGTTTTCGACAAAATTTTCAGAGTAGGTACAGGAGTTCACAGGAATCAGGATACGTGTTCATATCATAGAGGCTGACCCGGACCTAGATCTCAAGGTCAAATTTTTAAAGTTGCTCACAATAGTCTTTCCTCCCTCCCACAAGTATTTTTCTGCTAGCATTGGACATTCATGGCTGTCTCTATTTAAAAAAATTGTCACCATGTTTCTGTATTCTGTGTGGCAAGAGGCGAAGCAATTAGCTAAAAAATTCTCAAACGTAATTCTTCGTCGAACATATTTTCAAAATTTTCCTGCCTTAATAACACATGCCAAGACACTTGCATGAGATTGCAGATCATGCCATTTCTTAGTCGGCGGATAGAACCTTGCCGGCTCTGTTATCTCGTCTCCCCAGTTTTTGCATATTAAATGTTCTCAACTTTCAATCAACACGTAGATAATGTGTCTTACGAGACGGTTAATTGTACCACTGGTTGGTCTACCAGTTAATATGACCTCGCATCACAGTCACACGTCTTACAAGAAAAGTTTCTTCTTGGAATCAAAATATTATTTATTCAAACAAAAAACTCCGATTCATGACATGATTTCCCCAAAGCCTGGTAGATATCCAAGAATGTGGCTGTGGATGAGCGTGTAACATCATGATTAAAGGATAATGCGAGTTTTTGGTATTAAAGTAAAATTTATTCATGTACGTAATATAATTCGTCGCCGACAATAATTAATTAATCTTGTGACATTTTTTGATTCTTTGTACCTACGTTGAAAGTGTACAGCATTCTTAATATCTCGCCACTATATTCATGAATAAATCTCTGTCCATATATCTGGGTATTCGCTGCACAGCCAAAACCGCTGAACGAAATGAAATAATTTTTATACTGGCAGATCTAAAATTATATTATCTGAGTCTAAAGATTTTCAAAAAAAAAATCAAAATTTGAAGTTTTTTTGAATTTAAATACGATAGAATAGAGGCAGCGCATGCTCACCTATGTTGGAGAGGAATAATTTTTCGAGAATGAGAATTTCACGGGAAAGTTTGAACAAACATTGTTCACTGTTGACAACCACTATGATTACACTTTGTCTCAATTCAATTCTAAAAATTTGGATTTTGAAACTTCGCGCTTTCACCTGATTGGTTTTCGCGTGACCGAGTTCAGAATGGAGACGATGAGAACGAAAATTGAAATCAAATTTGTCATTCGATCAAAGTGTGAAAGTCCAGTCTGAGCTAACTCCACCAACATTATTAAATCAGACGCCGAAGAGGTTGGTCTTGCTATTCGTGGTTGTCGTCACTTCGTCATCATCCTCATAGTCAGTCAAGTCCGTCATCCCCGGAAGATCTCAAGGTTCTATGGATTTTGCTATGGAAGGAGGTATGGATTTTGTTCATCAAGTGGTGAGATATTTTTTTTAATTTTACAATTTTTAAAAATATGAGGAACTGTCAATTTCCTCCCGTTCCATTCCACTTTGAGACGAAACGAAGTATTTTCACAGTTTCTCATGTCAAGAATGACTGACTTTTCAGAGCATATTTGTACTCTGTCTTGGACGGGTCGTGGTCATTGTCATCATCCTCATCGTCAGTCAAGTCCGTCATTCCTGGAAGATCTCAAGGTCAAAGTTCATCAAATGGTGAGATATTTTTTTTAATTTTACAATTTTTAAAAATATGAGGAACTGTCAAAATTGACTCTGACTTTTCAGAGCAAAGTCGTACTGCTTCTTGGACGAGTCGTGGTCACTGTCATCATCCTCATCTTCAGTCAACTCCGGCGTCCCCGGAAGGTCAAAGGTCAAAGGTCATCAACTGGTGAGATATTTTTTTAATTCAACAATTCGGTAAATATGAGATATGCATTTTAACGTAGGGTTGCTCCAAAAGTTTTGCTAAATTTTTTTATTTCAAAATTGAGTGACGGCGAAGTCCGTGAGTTTTTTTAAGTAGGTTTACAATTGTGAGATATACATTTTACTGTAGGGTTGCTCCAAAAGTTTTGCTAAATTTTTTTATTTCAAAATTGAGTGACGGCGAAGTCCGTGAGTTGTTTTAAGTAGGTTTTCGGGTGAGAGATATATATTTTACCGTAGGGTTGTCCCAAAAGTTTTGCTAAATTTTTTTATTTCAAAATTGAGTGAAGGCGAAGTCTGTGAGTTGTTTTAAGTAGGTTTTTGGTAAATGTGAGATATACATTCTGATCTTGATTTTTTGAGTAAATATGACCAAATGGTTAGTAAATTGGGCCGGGCGGAGCCCGGCCGAGAGTATTTGGTTGGGTTGCTTAGCAACAGAATGTAGTTAAAACGTTTAGATGCCGATTTTATTTTGGAAATCCCCGTAATATATTTTATTCGGTTCGTTTTTAACCCGTCAGTATGTAAGCAGAAAAAATAAAATATAATTTTAAATTTATTTTCCTACTACTAGAGGGAGATCGGCCGACGGGCCGATGGGCCTGCTAGTATAATAATAATATAGTTGTTCAGGAAACGTTAGTTGTAGGACTAGCACACTTTTCTCTTCTGGCAACCAAAACATTTTCAGAATATTCTGAAAATTTTGAAGCATCCTGGACAACATTTGCGGTGTATATTGTTAGGGCAATATTAGCGGCACTAGAAAATATTTTAGCAAGTGTGTCTGCTGCAGGAAGTAAGATGACATAATTACACATGACAAGTCCGAGTACAGCAAGAAATAGAAATGCTGGGAACAGGAGGATTCCGAAGCAATTATGATGTTTGGAATTCAACAAGGCGGGATATCGATAGAATATATTCCGACTCTTCTTCTGATTGCTTGGGTCAGCGGTTTCCGAACTGCAAAAAACAAATGTGTATTTCCTAATAGCGTTCAAACAATTATTTTTTGCGCTTGTTAACTTAACCGATTTAGAAAATCACCGTGTGGCCTGTTTTGAAGTCGCCAGGTTCGAGAAATATGTAATATGTTATATGAGATATACATTTATCTTAGCCAATGCGATGACCATTTCCGTTAAGTGCACTTCAAATCATGGGTCTAATTTATAATCCAACTTACGTTAGATAATTAAGTAGAGTTTCAACAGTCTGTATTGCTACAATGATTACGTTTGCGCTAACCGAAACGCAAGAAACGAGCTGCAAAGTGATGAAGATTTCAATTCCCAAATAAAGACTCATAATTGGAGTAGATCTGTGTCCACCTTCGGGGTCGCAAGTGGAAAGAATTCCACCTACAATATGATAGTCACATTGATACAAATAGAAAGCGATATAAAAAACTTGGACGGTAATAAGATTTCCCAAATTCATTGTTGTCAACATGACACATCGTTGTTCCATTATTTTAACCCCTGAGTGAAATGGTATTCTGTTCATGGAATCGATGAATTGATTCCAAACGTCTATAACTCCATTTGCATTTCTCTTCAAGTTCACTTGAACAATGTTTAAATAAATGAACATCAAGAGGCTCATGATTCGAAATGGGGAAATTCGATCATGAATATCGAATCGCCCAAAGTACATGTCAAGAATGACGCTGAATATTTGTAAGAAAGACTGTCGAAAGAACTCCTAGGCCAATTGACATTCGATTGCCCAGTTTGTACCACTGTGATGTTTCCATTTCAAGCTGAGTGTTCTCTGACCGCCGATATCAAAATGGAGTACACATTCCATAGTAACCATAATTCACTGCAAACATCATGGCTCCTTCAGTCCATTTCAATCTCTCGTTTTTCATTTCTAATCCTTCAGAATCTTGCAGTCTGTCAGGATTATTATTTCTGGTTTGAACTGAGCTATTTCTACGAATGTTCTTCAAACGTCTCTTGATCCACCAAAAAGTACCACCCATTTCACTGAATGACGTCGACAAAGTCATATTCACAAATTATTATTTTAAATGAGAACTTGGAATGATGAGTGCTACGTATATGACTATAACAGTAACTTGATCTATAACTTGCATGGGAGTTTGGAATGTACGACAATCAGAAAAATTTCAATACTGGTAAAATTAACCGCTATGGACTCAGGTTTGGAGTTCAATTTCTATAACATATTCAACGGTGTGCACTGAACATAATTTAACATAAGACTGAGAAGTATGGAGTCAGGTTCGGGTCGACCGACGAGTAGACGAAATGGCATTATAAATATATTAAGATCTACAGTTGTGCTTTGGAATTAAAATATCACTTACTTAATACCATTTATTATTATACTAGAAACCCGACAGATTGCCAACCAATCTGATGTATATCGGAGCGAGTTTATACTGTATGTATGATAATTTAAAATAAAGAAAACTTTGCATAGCAAAATGTTAGGTGCCGGTTGTGGTGTGAGAGAGGTAGAGAGTAGGCAGTTCTAGAAAAGTTTTCATTTGTTCATTCTAATAATTTTTTTTACATTTTATGTATATCTGTTATTGAAATTAATGTACAAATTAATCTTGTGCGCGCGGTTTTGCCGCGCACCACGTGCGTAATGAGTGGTCGTGACCTCCAACTTAAGCGTTGACGTTGGATGGTGACTCAGCGTCGGCGTTGATGAGCGATGGTGAACTAAAAATGCTCTGCGCGATAATTTCAATTTTAAATGAACAGGAATATTTCATTGAAATTTACAATTAATTGATATTGATAAAGATTGAATTGCTAAAAAATCCGAGATAATTTACCGGTTGGGACAAAAAAAACTTGCCTTCCTTGGCCTCAATTTCAGGTTGAAAGGGGAAACGAATTTTTTAATATCTCAGACGTCCAGAATTTTGAATTTTCCAAAAGTGTGTCCAGAATTTTAAAATTTCCAATAGTGTGGTGAATTTTCGAAAAGTTCAGTAAATTTTCAAAAATGTCCAGAGTTTTCGGACCCAGCCAGTCGAATTCAAAAGTTAGTGTGATGGAACGAACAAAATGAGCATGTGAATGTGTGGACGCCACAGAAACATATGTCACAGAGGTCATACGTATTTATTTTGCTATCAAAAATAAACCACGAAAAATACCACCAAAAATGTAAATAGTTGCACGGTATACACGTATTCCTGCGCAGAGAGGGTGTTTGACATGCCCCCTTGAATTTAAGGTGGTGATACCGTGCAGGTTTGGATTGTGGGAGGTGAAAAATGTTGGTCATGCGATGACTGTCTGGTAGTTAATGCGCCCTGAGACATACAGTGTGTTGTCCATCACCCCTCCCCATCCTGCTCTAACACCAATCTCAATTGCGTCCGTGTAACAATAAAGGCACAGCACTAAAATCTCCCTATGCATATCCCATGCCCTCATGGCTCCGAGTGATAGACCCAGAGAGACGCAAACGGACGGGGGACGGACACAGTATGTACTGATGAGATGTATTGAGTGAGGGACTCAGCGCATGGCTGTCTAACAGTAAAGGGAAGGCCCATAGTAAATGGACTCCATGACTCATCCCTTTCATGTGCATGGAGTCCGCTTACATTGGTATTCCCCGTACCAGGGAACCGACATCCTCCTGGAAAAGGGAGTACATGGAGTAATATAATAGGGATAGCATTTCCATCAAGGTATGGCGGTATGGGAATACTGTGGAGTCAATTTCTCTAATCGGAGAGGTGATCATTCCGCCGAGACTAAATACATCAATCTAGCAGAACTCAGCAGTTTCTTGTACACCACGGACATGGTTCGATTCCTTGGACCTGCAATACCTCAGCCCGCCACTTCTTGTAATGTGAAGTTTTTACCTACCATACACAGGGGTCAACTGCATAATCAGTAAATGCTCTAATGGAGTAAGAAAGTCGGCTACCACGGTGATCTTGAATGGTAGCAAATATGTGGGTGTAGTGTGGTAATAGTGCAGTAATGAATTTGTCAAAATTGGGTTCAGCAAGGTAATTCAAAGCTATTTGTTCCCAAAATGACTGAATTATATTCCGTCATAGATTCCCAACAGAAGAATCATTCATGGCAGGGCAGGTCAAGGCCAGACTCTTAATTCCTGAAGTTCTCTTGTGAGAAGTAAGGATTAAACTTGTGCGTGGTCGGTTGAACGGTTATGACGACGTGGCATCACAGATATTGCAAGAAAAGTTGGTTTCTGCAAATAAGTTATTATTTAATCAAAGGAAAAACTATCTTTCCAGACGGTATTTCCGGAGCACTAAGGAACATTAAGTGTCATGGGCGTTTGATGGAATGTAACATTGTGAAGAAAGAATAAAGCCAGTTTCCGGTATTAAAATAGAATTCATCCAAATATTGTGCAATATTCCTCGCCATGAATAATTCATGGCTTAGGCTTGTGACACTCTATTGATGTACACTTAAAACTAATGGACTTTTAAAATGTAAACCAGGCACTCAGGAATAGTTGACATGTTTTATTGTTGTAAAGATCTTCATACCTACACCACAAGTACTAATAAATAAACGATTTTGTTTTCTTGTAAATACATTTTTTAGAAATTATTTTTTTAAGTCTGAAGGTATAAAATATCCATCCGCAAAATGTAGTAAAACCGTAAAATGTAAGTATCTGAAGTGTATATACGTTGAGTTCAATTTTAAACAATTTCTGCTGCGATTTAGAATAACTAACACAATATTTTGACAAGAAGGAAGAGATGTTTACTTTGAACTGTAGAATTACTCAAAGGGATTTGCTATTGTGTAGGATGATGCATAGCAATAACAATGTACCCATTTATGAGATTTACATATTCCCAAAGTATGTACTGTGAGTGCAGCGTACAGCACCCATCACGAGGGAATGGAGATTTTAATGGGCACAAAAGTCATTGCGAAAATGGTAAGGTGCTCTCAAGCGAGAATTCCATTGGCGGTGTTTTCAATTACAATTAGTCCAAATTTAGGGACATAGTCCTTTCTTAAAAAGAAAAAATGCCCGACATATATTCTGAGAGGTCGACAGCTGTTTACCAAGCGTTGGTTGTATTCCGATTCAGTACATTTCATTCTTCTGGGAGGCAGAACATTTTCAGAAAGTTCTGAAAACTTTGTAAAATCCTGGACAACCATTATGATGTATATCGTTAGGCCAAAATTAATAGCACCAGCAACTATTTTAGCCAATGTGTCTGCTGCAAGAAGTAAGGTGACGTAATTACACATGACGAGTGCTGGGACTTTGACGAGCTCAAAGCAATTATGATGGCTGGAATTGATGAGAGCAGAACACCGATAGAATATGCTCCAGTTAGTCTTTTGATTACAAGCGTCAGAGATTTTCAAACTGTAGCAAACATAATTATTTTTATTAGCCTTCTAAACAATTATTTTTATCCAGGTGGAGGAATGTTGGGTCAGTCATAAGTTAGCTATTACTTTAGCCCAAGCGCTGGCCAACTCCGCGAAAACCAAATCATGTGGCAAAGTTATAACTAGAAATTAAATTAGAATTATATGTGTAAATTGCACTAGAGATTTCAAAACAACTTGGAAAGTCTGTCCAGCCAGGATGATTACGTTTGAAGTAACCACAGTGCAAGAAACGAGTTGCAAAGTGATGAAGATTTGAATTCCCAAATAGAAAATCATGATTGGAATCAAATCATGATTGGAAACGAATGTCCACCATGGATGTCACAAGTGGGAAGAATCCACCCAAAATATGAGAGTCACACTGATACAAATAAAGTGCTGTCTAAATAATTTGGACCGCTATAAGATAATTATGATGCTCAGAATGCAACACCGACGATCCATGTCTTTAACCGCAGAGTGAAGCGGGACTCCGTTAAGAAAATCAATAAGTTGATTCCAAAGTTCTATAAACTCCATTAGCACTTCTTTTCAAGTTCACTTGAAATATGCTTATCATGATGAACATCAAAACGTTAATTTTTTGAAATGGTGAAATACGATCATGAATACCGAATTGTCAATATCAAGAATGACGCTGATAATTTGTAACACTGTCGAAAGTATTCCAGCCAGGGTAGGCAATGGGGGTTTTAATGGGGTTGGGGTTTAAGGGTTTAACCCGGGTAAAACCCGGGTTTTAAAACCCCCAACTTTTTCAAACCCCCAAGGGGTTTTGGGGTTTTAGGGGTTTTGATGTGTTCATAGATTTTAACTCAATGGTTCTAATGGCCAAATGGCTAAAACATTATGGATGAGTCAATTAAATGTTTAATTTCTGTCCAGTCCTGTCTCGAGTTAGGTTAGGCAAATGTATTCTCAGTCTATAAACTGTACTATCCCTCTTAGCTCATATTACTCCGATCGATCAAATTCAGACACTTAGAATTGCACCGATAACATTTCGAACATGGCAAAAGGAAGTCAAATGGTTAAGAAAGAAAGACTTGCCACAGTTGTTAGCAATTTTAAATTGACCGATGTTCTAAAACGTAAGATGATTTTCGACGATGGGATCCGTTAAGGCAGACGAGAGAAACAATATTGGAGTGGATACCATTGTACCAATGATTGATTGTCTATGTTTTTATCGCAACCTGCACTCATATTCTAAAAAGGTTTTCGATATGTTGATTTTCTTGTAAAATGATATCATATTGTATATGGTAATATACATGTAATTTTGAAGATTATTACTTACATAAGTGTTATATATATTACCCGTTAAAACCCCTGAATTCAAAACCCCTCACTTTAAAACCCGCTAAAACCCTTGACTTTTAGTAAAACCCCTAAACCCGACCCCTAAACCCGCCAAAACCCCTAAAACCCCTTTAAAACCCTTAAAACCCCATGGGTCGGGGTTTTGATCATTCAAACCCGGGTTTTTGCCAACCCTGATTCCAGCGACTATTGATATACGATTGCCTATTTTGTACCACTGGGATCTGTTCATTTCATGATGAGTATTCACGGTCTACGGATACTTGAATGGTGTCTGGTGTGCACATTCCAATATATCCATAATTCACTGCAAAAGTCATAGTTTGTTCAGTCCATTTCAATCTAGAGTTTCCAATTTATATCCTTCAGAATCTTGTAGTCTGTGAGGATTATTATTTCTAGCTTGAACTGAGATATTTGTTCGATTGTTCCTCAAACGCTTCCCGATCCTTTGAAAACTACCTCGCATTTCACTAAAATAAGTCCACAGGTTCATATTTGTAAAATATTATTTTAATTGACAGATTTGGAATTCAAAATGATGTGATTTAAATAATTATAACAACAACTTCATCTTTAACTTGCAAGTGTGTCTGGCATGTACGACAATCAGGAAACTTATAAAAACAACCAAAAAAAGCTCGAGTTTGGAATTCAATTTCGAAACTAACATTTTGAAAGTTGTGTACTTAACTTAAATCCCGATAAGACTGAGAAGTATGGATTGAGCTTCTGGTCGATTGACGAGGAGACGAAATGGCATTTTAAATACATTAAAAAGTAATAATGTTGTGTTGTGAAATTAAAATTTAACTTATTTTATAGCATTTATTACTTCATAGCACTTTCCTCAAGGAATGACCGTATGGCAATATCCCGGAAACAATTTCAAATTTTCTAACCTGTGACATGACCGTTACGGCGACGCCAATGCAGATACAGTAAATGCGGTAATGGGGTAAAAGTGGAGCCAAAAAAAGTCATCCATTCAAGAAATGGCTCTGGAGTTTATTTAGGCAATGGGACCCGAGCCCGTGTAAAAACATTGATGGCGGGTCAAGGCCAGATCCTAAATGCGTGAAGTTCCCTTGTGAGAAGTAAGGACTGATCGTCTTACACTGGATTTAAGAGGTAAGACGACGTGGCATCACAAATAAAACAAGAAAAGTTGCTTTCTCAAAATATATTATTTATTCGAAGGAAAACTTCCCTTTCCAGACGTTATTTCTAAAGCACTAAAAAATATTAAAGGTCATGGCCGTTATTGATGTCTGGCATTGCGAAAAAAGAATAAAGCGAGTTTTTGGTATTAAGATAGAATTTATTCAAATACTGTGCGATATTCCTGGCCATGAATAATTAATTAGGCTTACGCCATGCTAGGGTGTGCCTTAATGATCTATCGATATTTAATATGATCCTGCGGCTGAACGGTTTATCCGAATTTGCCGGGAATAAACTTAAAAAGAATGTGCTGAACTAAATTGAAGACCAATGTTTACTATTGATGAGTGTCTCACTCGCGTAGCTCAACATAATTGCTTGCCACTTTTCTTAACACTAATGTCAGGCGGTGATTAAATTGGTCGAATTTCTGTTTTTCTTCACAACGACAGTTGTTGAAATCGACAAAATCCACTACCGATCATAATGTTCATATCTCCAATTTTTCATTCTTTTTGAAAGAAAGTCGATAAAACTTTGCCAAGAGTTTCTTGCACAAAATCGGGCTGAGGATTCACTAGGGGGTGAATATCAAGGTACTGGAAATATTAAGCCTAAGAAATGAAGAATTGGTTAGGTCTTTCATGCAAGGATAGCATTGACGGTGTTCTCAATCACAATGAGTCCAAATTGTGGAAGAAATTCCTTCGACAAAAAAAGGAATTGTCCGACGTATATTCTCAGAGGTCGACAGCTGTTGAGGAATCGTTGATTGTATTCCGAGCCACTACATTTCATTTTTTTGGCAAGCAGAACATTTTCAGAAAGCTGTGGAAACTTTGTAGCATCCTGGACAACAAACACCAGGAATACCGTTAGGACACAGTTAATAGCCCCAGCAAATATTTTAGCAAGTGTATCTGCTGCAGGAAGTAAGATGACGTAATTACACATGACGAGTCCGAGTGCAGCGAGAGCAAAGAATGCTGGGATCACGACGAGTCCAAAGCAATTATGATGTCTGGAATTGATCAGGGCTGGACATTGATAGAATATATTCCAACTCGTCTTCCCATTACCTGAGTCAGCAATTTCCTCACTGTAAGAAAACAAATATTCATCGTCCCTGCCTTATAAGCAATTTTTTTCATGGGCTTACCTAAGCTGCGAATACGAAATTTCGGGGGAGGAGATATGTTGGGTATAAAATAACAAACTGCTATTTCAGCCAGAGCGTTGGTGAAATCCGCGAAATCATAGTCAAATGGATAATTTAAAGTTTGGAATAATTCATTAATACAGTCGAAACTTACCGCAGAGAATTAATTACAGTTTGTAATGTCTGTACAGCCACGATGACTACGTTGGCCCCAACCGAAATACAACAGACGAATTGGATAGTGATGAATATTTGAATTCCCAAATAGAAAATCATGATTGGAGTAGATCTGTGTCCACCATGCATGTCACAGGTTGGGAGAATTCCACCCAAAATATGATAGTCACATTGATGCAAATAAAGTGTTATAAAAATGATTTGGAATATAATAAGATTTGCCTGAATTGTTGTGATTAGAATGAAGCACCGATGCTCCATCTTTTTAACCGCAGAATGGAATGGCATTCTGTTCATAGAATCGATGAGTTGATTCCAAACTTCTATTACTCCGTAAGCATTTCTGTGCATGTTCACTTGAACAATGTTTGATTCAATAAATAACAAAATGCTCATGATTGTCGAAATGGTGAAATACGATCATGAATGTCGAATCGTCCAACGTTCATGTCAACAACGACGCTGAATATTTGTAGAATAGTCGAAAAAACCCCAACTCCTATTGATATTCGATTGCCCAGTTTGTAGAACTCTGATGTCTCCATTTCTAGTTGAGTATTTGCTCTCCATGGATACCAGAATGGTGTGCACATTCCAATATATCCATAATTCACTGCAATAATCATAGCTCGTTCAGTCCATTTCAATCTAGAATTTTTCACTTCCAATCCTTCCGAATCTTGTAGTCTTGGAGGATTATTATTTCTAGTCTGAACCGATATGTGTGCACGAATGTTCTTCAAACGTTTCGTTATCCATCGAAAACCTCCATCCATGTCACTGGATGACGACGACGACGTCATATTTATGAAATAACTAATTTAATTGATAACTTTTGAACGTGAAACGATATTGTCAAAATGACTATAACTGTAACTAGATTTATTAGATCATTAACTTGCAAGTGCGTTTGAAATGTACAAAAATTAGGACACTTTGAAACGAGTCAAGCACCGAAGGACTCAAGTTTGTAACTAATTTCTGTTGCATATTGAAATACGTGCACTAAATGTAGTTTTCCATAGGACTAACGTAAGTCGTAATGGGTTGAGCTAGGTTCGGGTTGTTCGACGAGACGAAATGGCATTATAAATATATTCAAAAGTAAAGTTGTGTTGCGGAATTAAAATATCACTTATTTTATACCATTAATTATTTTATAGCATTTCCCTCAAGGTATGGTAAAATGCGTCACTCCAGCAGGAATTAGATTCTTGCATACAAAAATATCTATACGGACAGGGTTCGATTCCCAGGACCCGTTTCATATCAGTCCAATTTTCCAGTACCAGGTGGTTTTACCATTCCTACAAAGCGGTTGTTCCCACATTCAATTTCAGAAATCAGTAAAGTCCACCAATGTGGCAAGTAAGACCGGTTAGTTAAATGCATTGCGTGTTGTCTGGTGAGAGTGCAGTAATGCATTCGTCCAAATGAGGTAAATTCGGTACCTGCAACCTGCAAGCACAGCACATGCATGGTATGGTGAGAATATTTTTTTCTAAAAATTTTGATTCTACCTTGCGCGCTCATATAATTTCTATCAAAATTTTTGAGAAAGTACTATTTCAAATATTTAAGAAAGAGATAATGTTCGTGCGTAGCCTTCAACATTGATGCGAAATGAAGAAAAAAACCTTTGGCATAGATTTTAAGATGTGAATTCTGAGGTTTCACTCCGGACTTTTTTGACCAAAATTGCTATGACACGAAAAAGTAATCCTTCAAGGAATCGACTTTGAAGCTTATTCATGTTATGACATCTCAACCGATGTAAAAACATGTATGGTTAGACTTGGCTAGACCCTCAATTCGTGAGGTTCCCTTGCGAGCGAGAAGTAAGGTTTTAGTTCGTAGTCTGCTTTAAGTGTTAACACGACACGGCATCATAAATAGTGTATGGAAAACTACTTTCTGGAAATATAATGTTATTTATTGAAAGGAAAAACTTCCTTTCCAGATGCTATTTCCAGAGCACTAAGAAATGTTGAAGGTCATGACCGTTTGATGGAGCGTGACGACGAACGAATAAAGCCAGCTTGTGGTATCAAAATAGAATTTATTCATGTGAAGTGCAATATTTCTTGCCATGATTTATTAATTACGCTGACGCGGCGCCGTTCTATTGGTAAACGTTTAAAATGTGGTGTTTGCTTAAGTATCAAGTATGAAAGGCCATGACCGCAATGTTATTACATAAGTTAAATCAATTATTCTTTAATAATCGACATGGCTTATTGTTGTAAAGATCTTTATACCTACATTGAATGTGGTAATAATTTAGCGATTCTGAATATTTTTTACAACCATTTCGAAGAAATTATGTCGAAATTCTGGGACAAAGTCTATTGACAAAAAGATTAATAGTAAAGGTCGCTTACTGTTAGTGTAAGTGTTAATATGACCTCGCCAGGTATCCTGAGTCAGCGTTACCAGTGGTCACATATGCAGTAAATGTTAACGGATTTGGAAGTTTGCGGGAACGTACAGGAGATCAAAGGGTCATCAAACTTAATGAGCTCGTCAGGTTACCTCTGACCCAGGTCACCAAAAGTTAAATTTTTAAAGTTGCTCAGTATAATTTTAAAAGCACATAAATACAATCAAATGTGGGTGTCAGAGGGTGACCTAGGCTCAGGGGTCACTTAAGGCTAAATTTCTGTTATCTCGTCTCCCCATGCAGTTTTCCCATATTAAATGATCGATTTTAAATGATTGAAATAATTCAATCAAGACATAGATACTACGTCTTACGAGACGGTTTAGTGTACCTTTGGTCGGTTAACTGGTTACTACGAAGTCGCATCACATTCACAAGTCTTACAAGAAAAATTACTTCTTTGAATCGAAATATTATTTATTCGAACGAAAAACTCCTATTCATGACGTGATTTTTCCAAAGCCTTGTAGATACTCAAGATTGTGGCTGTGGATGAGCGTGTAACATTGTTTATATAAATGAACATCAAAAGGCTCATGAGTCGAAATAAGGAAATTCGATCATGAATATCGAATTGCCCAAAGTACACGTCAAGCTGAATATTTGTAAGACTGTCGAAAGAACTCCAATGCCTATTGATATTCGACTGCCCATTTGGTACCACTCTGATGTTTCCATTTCATGCTGAGTGTTCTCTGACCGTGAATACCAAAATGGGGTGCACATTCCACAGTAACCATAATTCACTCCAAAAATCATAGCTCGTTCAGTCCATTCCAATCTAGTATTTTTCGTTTCTATTTCTTCAGAATCTTGCTGTCTTCGAGAATTATAATTTCTAGTCTGAAATGAGATTTTTGTACAAATACTCGTGAAAAGCTTCCTGATCCACCGAAAACTACCACCCATTTCCCTAAATGAGGTAGGCAAACTCATATTTATATGAGTAATTATTTTAATTCGTGAACTATAAATTCGAAATAATGAGGTTTAAATGACTATAACAGTAAATTGTAAGTGTGTTTGGAATATGAGACAAGCAGGAAACTTTTGATACCGATAAAATCAACCACAATATCTCTATAACATATTCAGCGGAAGGCATTGGCCGTAATTTAACATAAGACTGAGAATTGTAGTCTGAGCTTCGGGTCGATCGACGAAGATACGAAATGACATTATAAATATATTAAGAAGTACTGTTGTGCTTTGGAATTAAAATATCACTTACTTCATACCATTTATTAGCCCGTGGACGCAGTCCTGTAAAGGGCTTATAAAATCCCATTGTCCGTAACAGACAGACGGACAAACCTGTCGACCTGCTTCACACTGCCTCTCAGCAGATAGTCACACTGCCTCTCAGCAGATAGTCACACTGCTGCAGGAAATTTAGGGTTGCTCCCACACTTGTCTGTGACGCGCTGCTCACTGCTGTCACATCTTTCACACTGAAACCATCGTTTTACACTAACAGAACACCCTCAGACGCAGTCAGAATACTATGTACCTTAGAGCACTTGCATTGCACAACTGATGACTGTTCTTTGCAATGAGATAGGCAACACGAAGCTACTTCAACTCGTCAGTTCGTCAGAATGCAGCGATCGC
>JAQFYE010000762.1:0-29902 GCA_034694305.1 Protaphorura glebata | reverse complement strand
GCATAAACATCAGTGAGGAGCACTTTTAGGAGATAATCTAATCTCTCGCATTAACACGCACGGACGGACAGACAGACAAACAGACAGACAGACAGACAGACAGACAGACGGACTGGGCATCCGCAATAAGTCATTTATATTACGTCGCACGACTTAATAAGCGATGATGTTTGATTCGACCTCAGCGGCTATGTCAATTAATGTGTATACTTTTTATATATATTGACAAGCTTCTATAAACAGATTTTTCAGTATATTCAGAAAAGTTTTATTTGTCGATCTCGATAGGCATTGTTAGATTTTTGCATCGAGGATCTTGAAAGGCTGAAATTGTCCGCTTTACAAAACATAATTCGTTTGTGCCTTCAGCACATAATTATGGCTCTCCTCGCATATATATTAAAATTATGAAATATTTCACGACTATAGAAATGCTTTTTTGAACCAGTTTTTTCCGAGCGGCCGATTTCTGTGGAGCAAGGACGACCAAAAAGAAACGCGATTGAAGACAAGAATGGACGTCCATGCAAGTATGAGGAGGAAGAAAGACATATAAAAAGGGAACCGATTTAAAGTTCGGAATTTGGAGACTGGTACGGTTTGAAGAAATAGAAGAACCAGAAAATAAAGTTTTGGACAATATCCTGTGCAAGATCAATCCCGTGAATAGTTAGTCAGTTAGTGCTACATGAAAGTATATTTATCATTTACTTCTACTCTAGTTTTCAAACTTTTCACTACGAGTACTAGCTTTAATTCGTTCAATTGTTACTCTTTTATGAAGATTTTAGACTAAGTTTTAATATTTTGCGGAGATAGCTTGGTAGCTACGTTTATTGTATACAGCAGCCAGCAATTAGCTAATTTATATTTGACAAACATAGAAACTTGGGCATTTACCGAATCATATGAGCCCGAAATATTTCAAATATACGAACTTGTAAAAAAAAAGAGATTCAATTTTAATAAACTGACGACGACTATCCTTCCTTGTTTTATTCTTATAATGTCTGTTACTATCTGGGTTTACTTCACTACGTAATGGTTGGTTCGATTTCTTGGGGCTAACAGTGTCTAATGATTGCTTCAAGACCATCTGAGTTTTTTCTCTTCTTACTACTAGTGGTACACTCCCTTTGGCCTTCATGGCCAAATATTCATTTTCAATCCGGGCAGATGCTGTTTAATAACACAATATTTTCGTAATTTTGGAATTACTTTGAGTACGAGAGTTGTCGTAACCGGTTTTCCCCATCACACGGTAGGTGTTTCTTTAAACTCAAAGCGCCAAAATGTATTTCCATTCAAATCTCTGGATTGTATGTTTTGAATTTATTTTTGTTCTTGGTGGAATCTGGAATCTTTTTAAATTTTGATATTAAAATGGAAAAATTAAAACAGTAACAAGCAACTGATTTTGATATTTTGGCCTCGTGACTCTTTCGGACTGTGATATTGTATTCTAAAGGTCAACCGCGACTACTAAGTAAGTTTAATGTTCCTTTATCGTCTGTGTATTGACCGATTTATTGTGATTATACTTTTCAAGTCAAGTAGTTCAAATTAAGTAGTACAAGTGTTGCACTAATTAATGTTGGAGTTAAGTATTGGAATAATTACGGCCAACTATACTGCAATACTACAATCACCGAGTCAAGAAATGATGTAGGTTTTTTTTTTTTTCAATTTTCGTAATGCTTGGCATTTGAGAAACTTGTTCAAAAATCTGGTATTTGTTTAAAAATACTAAACTTTTAAAAGTGCTAAAATAATGAATGTTATTGTTATTACAGTTAAAAGGATAACGATTAAGTAAGAATTTCAATAAGCTGGCACCAGTGCCAGACACATCCCTTCTTGAAAATTATTCTTCCGTACTGAGCAAATGCAGAATGTTCTCCAGGAACTCCAATTTGCACCACCCTCAGCTAATCCTGCACAGCGAGTGCCCGTGCCCTGAATTGCCAGGTCAATTTTGTTAGAACTAATTACACTAATTAGTGTAAATTAAAGCACCCAAATGGGTGCGTATTCCTGGAGTCCTGGACTGTCCGCCAGCACACTTTCGAAATGATTTGTTACTTTATGTGCTACCACCAATTCTATTCTAATTGTATTTCCGAATATCAATTTCAGAATGAACAATTTTCCAAAGCCAGTGGTTAAGGTATGGGACTGTCCACCCATCAATTATAATAATCCAGGCTCAAGCTCAAACTGGAATCAAGGGCAGAAAATTTCCAAAAAATCCAAAAAGTCTGCCAGACTTGCAAAAGATTCACAAGTAAGTCGGGCAGGGGATAGGAATCTCACGTAAATACATATATTCTTGGTTATTTTGAAATTGCAGCAATTAATATTGTCATGCTTTGGGATTGTAGTTTATTGATCATTCCTTTTTTATTCTTAAAGAAAATTACCACTGATTTGAGATGAACTAAAGTCAATAATGTGTGCACTTTTCAGCGACCGAGTCCATCTTCGAGGCCCTTGTATTCCACAGCTCGACCACCAAAACCAAGGGGCACGCCATCAGCCACGTCACAATTATCTGCGTTGAGCCATACGTACAGACCAGTGGTCCCATGTCTTGTGATGAATGACGTCCGATATTTTATACAGGCCGACTATTTACAACATGATGTCATACACGTCTTGACGAATTCGAACACTTACTGTCGTAAGTATTACGTGACAATACAACTTAATACTTAGCAATACAATTATATTTTCTACGTATGACGGAGGAATCGAACTCACTGTATCCCTCGAACGACCATAGTTTGAAAAGACTTTCCATTCACCACGTACAGTAATGTTGGCTTCGTCCTTACTGGGGTGTCATGGCGACCATGACTTGACTTTTGGCCGTAGCTCTATTGCGTCATGTCAACTTCATCAGACCATGAACCCTGTCCAACTTAAGGAACATTTCTCTGGACCCAACCGAACTCCGCCATCATATGTACGGTTGGGTTGGGGGGTTCGGATTACAGCACAATGTTATTCATGTCGACCTTAAAAGATCACCGCACAGAACTTAAGGCAAAAATATGCGGTTGTATTTGCGGCTGAATTTTTATATGTAGTGATTGAACTCCTGAACAACTTTTGTGAAGGTTCTACTTCGAGAAGTGTAACCATCTGACCGTTCGGAATACGCGGGCCAAATGCACTTCGTTACGTTACATGAATTCATGGCCTCAACATATCTTGGATATTAGCCATTTTCACCTGCCTATATTTTGCCGGAAGGACTGTGTGGTGTTCTTTTGTATAATAGAACAAAAAACCAAATGTTATTTGGTCTCAAACCTTTACCTAACCCTGCCTTCAAAGGTCGCACTGGTATCTTGACTTGAACATGCTTGTGCATTTCTGCACGCAACGTGGTCGTTTGAGGAGACAAGCATGAGCCAATAGCCAATTGCCGACTGTACGGCAGACGTAGCTGAAACTGGTTGACTATTCCTTTATTATTCTTCAATTTTTAGACTTAAAGAACGGGAAGGTGCATTTTCCGAAACACCGATATCCGGAAGTCGCCTCAATACTACTGTCACTAGATCCTTCCATAAAAGTATATCGTATTTTGGAGGATCCAGTGCCTCATCCAGTCTATGTAAGTCATCAACATTTCATAATTAAGGAGGTAAATAGATTCCTGCGGTGTGGGATACTTAGTCGGAGGTTAACAACCTAGGGATGCAGAAAATTTAAAGTTTAACTTAGGTACTTTAAGCGTTTTCCCAGTTTTCCGCGTAAAGTAACACAACATTTGAGCATTTAAACTTAAGTTGCAATAACGGACCTAGAAAAATCCTATCACCTTTACGATAACACCTGGGGTTGTCGAATAAAAAGTATCTTTTCTAATAATTTATTATAATATTAATATATTTAAATAATTTCTAAAAATAATAAAATTCTAATCTTTTAATTGGCACTACTGGTTTGAACTTGTCAGAATGATAAGCCACCGGTACCGTCCTCGAGTACTAGTGTCATTCCGGAAGATGAGAATTGGGATGATTGTTTACCGCTGCCGGCATCGACACTTCCGAAACATAAATCGAATTGGGATGACGAAAATTGGGAAGACGATTTACCAGAACGACCAATGTCCGCGACGACGAGTTCGTTTTCGAGACCCCGCGGCTTACAAATTCCTGGATTTGAAACTATTAAGCATTTAGAGACTTTGTCAACTGTACCGAAATCGTTTGGAGGAAATTTCTACACGAAATTTGTATTAGTGCTCCCAGAGATTGATGCTCCACGTTTCTACGCAGCCAAAAATGCTCAGGTTATTTCTTATCTCATTTTTTTGCTGAATGTCCGGTGCTACCAAACCCACATACCAATTAGTTTGGTGTTTTTCTTGCCTCGATTTTTTTTACCTAACAATTTTTACGACTTGACTTTATGTGATTATTGAATTCTAAATTTTTATGGGGCTGGGGGTATGTATTCCTCAAGTTAGAAGAACTTTCAAATCCACTTTCTTATTTAACGAAACTAATACTGGACTTTTTTATGCAGAGAATAATTCTCCGACTCGTTCATAGCAAGGGTAAAGCTTGTGAAGATTTGCAAGAGGATCAAAGAAATCGTATGAGAATTGAAAGAATTCGATTTAATGGAGAAGCCCCGACATTCCCGACGACAAAGGCAGGACATTTCAGCGTCGACGTCACGCGTTGTCTGAAGGGTGGTGTGCGAACTACTATCGAAATATCCACGATAATCGACGGTTGCCTATCTGATGATGTGGTCGTGTATTGGATTAGTATTGCCAGAATGCTCAATTCAGATGAAATGCTGAAAGACTTGAAGGCTAAATCCCCTATCCCGATCAGTTGCACGCGGAAATTGGGTATGTTCGTAGTATGAATTGTAGTATGTTCGTAGTTTAATTTTTTTTTAAAAACAAGTTTTTCTGAATGTGCGACTTACAGTTACAGATAGTCTGGCTGAGGCTGCAGAGAATGGGATTTTGACCAGTGATTCGAAGCTGTTAGTTTCCTTGAAGTGTCCGCTTGGAAAAACTCACATGATTAATCCTTGCCGCGGAGTAAGCTGTGACCACTTTGCGTGTTTTGATGCCCTCAATTTTCTACAAACTTATGAAAAGGCCAAACCTTCGAGCTGGATTTGCCCAGTATGTGATTGTCATCTTGACTACGAAGATTTGAGAATCGATAGGTACGTAATAACCAGTGGCCTCGCATTTGACCTTACAGTTTCAGCCAATGTTTATTGGGCTTTCAAACAAGCGTCTGCTGCAAAATGATTTTGGAATTAGAAGAAATTCTCCTAGCGGACAGGAATTTTTGAACACGTATTTGTTTTCGAAGTTGCAGTGGTAGAAACCGGTTTTAACCAGTGAGAATTTTAGTTTTGCCTCAACCGCGTACAATTTCCTTGTAGCAAGCTGCAAACTCTTAAGGTGTGCCAATTAAGAATAGAAAATTTCTTTCAATCATTTCAGCTATTTTGATGTAATCGTGAGCTCAATGGGGGAGGATTCTAAACACTTCAATGTTAAGATTGATGCTTCAGGCGGCTTTTCTATTGACTCTTCGCGTGCAATTGATGCAGATGGTCAGGCGACTAAAACGGTAATGTTTAAGAGTTTTTATGCTTCGTAGGTAACGTGGCAAATAAATTAATTTATTGAGTTCATAATCTTGACAGATTGCTTTGGTGGATGACGATGACGACGACACGCTGGACATTTTGTCGTTGTCGTCGGACGATGAGAATGACAAAACGGCCATTGTTCAGCCACGACATAGCAATAAACGCAATATTGAGGAAGTGACATTGGACTCAACTGACTCATCAGGTGACGAGGATTTCCGAGATCGGCCAATTCGAGGTAATTGTAATTCAATTCAATTCACAATTCACAGACAGACAATTCAAGGTAGCCGATTAGCAAAAACTGAAATAAAATACAGTGAAATCTATCTCAAGGACGACCTGAACTAGGCGACCACCTGAGTGAGACGACCTGGTTGTTGTTGTTCACTTCACACACACACGACCAATGCTTATTACCCCAACCCGGTCGCATGGAGCAGTTTTCACTTTACGATATTTAGAGAATAATAATTGAGTATATCCAGAGACATCTGTGGTATATCGTTTTGTTCAAGACGTTCCAGGTTAACCTTGTTATTACGGCATATGATTTTTGCAGAATCCGCGCCGTCCGAAATATATCAGATTGAAGGCGGCTGCGAACTTCCGATTAAGTCTGAAAGAAGCAAGACATATAAAAAGGAGAGAACGTGAAGTTCGTTTTTGGGAACTGCGAACCGGTTTGCACGTCCGTGTCATGCTCAGCTCCATATGTCCAGTCCATGATATTAATTAATACTAGTTGGAGATGTGGAAGACTGCAGAAGGAACTATTTGACAATCTCATCTGCAATCCTACAGTGTTTAGTTAGTAAAACATTAAAGAATATTAACCAACTTATTTTTTATTTTCGTATTAGTCAAAAGTTATGTATTTAAAGAGTGTACAGTTATAGTTTAGTGTTTGTATGATTATATTATCGTCATTACAATTTCACAATGTTTGTCTGAGCCTAACCTAAGTTTGTCTTATATTCGTCCATCGGCCATCGGGATTTATGTCAATTGGGTTTTTTCAAAACATTCCTGGATCTGAAAGAAACTATAATATTAATATGTATTATACTGAATTAGTTTGTAGAGATGCAATTTTGTAAGAGGATACATCACAAAACAAACCTATTCAAGATCTATTTATATTTTTACCACTTGCACATCACATTAATATTGACTTCGACACTCGTTTATAATAAATCTGACAGAAAATGAATCTCTGTTGTGTACCGTTGACATTCGGATGAAGTAACGCCTTGGTTTAGTTTGTTATTAGAATTCATGTGTATGACCCCAAGAGCATTCCTATTCAATTTGTCTGTTGTGAATTCAAAATCTTGGAAGTCTGTGAATGTATTTTTATGGGGAATCCGAATCCGACTATGGAAGTACAGGGTGTTCCAGAGAAAGCGCACCATTGTTTGATTATATTTTGGGGTAGCTACAAGAAATTATGTTATGGTTGGTCAGGTTGGAATTATTGATTCATTCTGACAATTTAATTTATCAACCTAAACCATCAAAATAGAAATCAATGGGACAGTAGTGGGACTCATCAACAAAACTAATGTCCGCTTTAAACTAATGTAATTTGTGTGTAGTTAATTCTTAGAATTTATTAATAATCCTAGCCTAGGCTTAACGTAATTTCTCGTAACTAAGCCAAAATAAAACCAAACAATGGTGCGCTTTCTCTGGGACACCCTGTATATGTACAATTCCGGTACTCGGTGATCGTGTTTTTAATTATCTGGATTGACGAGGCCTCTAGAGTAACTTCTAGAAAAGAGTCACCTCGGGCTGATAAAGTGAGAATTTGAACTGAAGAGGCTTAAATGACTAAGACAGTAACCTTTACTTAAATCTTAACCCACATGAGTCCCAAAACTGGTAAGGTCCGTTCTGACCATAGATTTGCCGCCAAACGAGTCTAAAGTATCAAGGGCAGAAACTGGCGGGAACTTGATCCCATTATGATTCTCCTCAACTTTCATCACATTCTTGTATTTTCAAACAAAAATTCAAAAACCAAATGGGAATTCAGTTGAATGAGTGAGCAGTGATATATTTGTATTCGTGTTTCCAATAATCTCAAGATCACACGGGACAAACTAAATTTAGAAACTGGGCATTTTAACTTTCAAACCGCTTAGTTAGTCCGGAGGGCCGTGGGTGGTAAGAAAACATACGTTTTTTTTTGTATTCTAAAAATTTAGGTCTAAATTTCCCTGTTGTTTTTGCTTCTAATTTTTAAAAAAGAAAAGTGGATTTGTGTTGTTCTAGCATGGGGCATAATCTTTTATCTATGATCTACTTTTCTAAAACTTTCTGGTTGAACATTCTTTTTCTTTTTTATTATAATGTCAATGTAAAATTTCGTCTACAAATTCCACGGCTCGATTTAAGTTTTGTTTCTGTTCCGGTGAGTGCATCGATTTAACGATTTAATTGTCGGTAATTCGTTTATTGAATTTAATTCAGTTGAGACATTTTGAGAACAAATTAAATTCACTGTAAATATTTGGAAAATAAAATCGGTTTCAAAATCTTTTGTTCAATACGAGTAATTGTATTTGACGGTCTTGACCTTCAACCTTCAGCCAAGTGCAGTAATTAAAGTTTCCTTTCAAATAATTGTAAGCAGATTACTACGGCAGGGTACACATTTCTACTTTCTTGAATTTCTTAGTTTACTTCCTGCCATGTCAACCTTGCAGACTCTATTTGTATTGAAACTCAACCAAATCATGTCTTAAGTTTGTCCAGTTAGATATTTTGAGAATGGTAAAGAAATTGGCAATGCCTTAATACACAAGTGTGTAGTGACCTATTGAGTATTCGCCACCATTGTTCTATTCCGACCAAATACTTGAATAATTTCAATTTCCTTCGTTATTCTCTTTACTAGAAATGAGCAACAATTGGCAGCAACCACAGTTTCCATTCCACGGCCCTTCAATTCCACCTTTTGTGACTCAGGCTCAGTATTACCAGAACCCGAACTGGGACTGGAGCCAATATACAGAATGGCAAACTAATAATAATTATCACGGTGGGTACAGTGGTCCTTATATTCCAGGATCTGGGCCATATGCCGCCGGCTACACTACGGGTTGGAATCCAAATGTGAGTTCAATTTGAAATAAAAATCGTTGTACACTTGAGACTTGAAGAGTCAGTAATTATTATTACTGGGGACTTTTAGCACGGATTACTTTGTTAAATCCATTAACAACCGTTTGGTTAAAACTGGAAATTGTTGTACGTATAAAAACATACACCAACGAGTTTCTTACGTTCTAAACCCTCAAAATTTACTCATATTTTTCTGAATAGTTTAAGCAGTTAGGGAAAGTTATTTCTAAATTCTACAGTAGGGGGATAATTGTTTGCGGATGGTGACTCATTGATGACTTTCGCTCCTTTATTTATTTAATCAGTTTTCAAATACATCAGATACATATCTCAACAATCTCTAATAGTGTAACCCATATCATACGTGAAGTAAATAATGGGTGATTAATACGAATGTTATAAAAGCTCTTTAAAATTATAGCATGGTAAACCCTCAAGCTCAGGCTATTCCTATTCATAATCCTGTCGCAATTACTTGGAAAGTTTATTGAACTTGTTCTTTCAAGAGTTTAATTTTTGACTAGTACTAACATATGCCATGCTTTTTTTTACAGGGATTTGATCCACGATGGACTCGTCAACCAGGATATAGACAAATTACCGCAGCAAATACGCTTAATGTTAGAACAGCACAGCCTTTAACCTCATCGTTGCAGTCACAACGGACTGGGTCTAGCGCTACCGCTACGTCATCCACTACTAGTGCAACAAGTAAAGTCGGTGGTGGTACCACTACTTTGTTGTCTTCAAATCATCAGCGTTCGTCACCTGTCTGCACTGTTTCCTCATCCATACCACCTCAGCCTCCCAAACCGACTTCAGTCAGTGCTAATAATTCTTCGCGGGATCCTAGAATAAGGTCAGGGGCAGTGCCTTCATCATCGTCCTCAAGGTTGGATCGACGAGAAGATCCGACGAGGTCAAGTTCAAATAAAGAATCCTCCAGGTCGGGGTCATCTTCGAGTAGGCCAAACTCCAACGGCACTATGTCAACGACTGATCATCCAAGATCACGTGACAGCCATTTGGCTTCACGGGACAGACGACCTTCACCGACTGAGTCTGAACTACGTGCTGCAGCTTTGAATTCTACTCGACCTAGACCAAACACAAATACAATTCTTTCGACTTCGGTCGGGCAAGGACACCCCGGAATTTCGACTGCCCTAGCCAACCTTATTTCTGTCAGAACAGCGCCACATTCCGAACGCCCAAAACACGTTCCTTGTGCTATAATGAATAATTCTAGATTTTTCATTGAGGGGAGGTATTTACCCTTAGAAGCTGATATGCAACTCCAAAAAGTCGTCGACGCTCACTGGAGTAAGTAAAATACTCAATCAGTAATGTAAATATTATATCGGATAATGTTTAATTTCTATATTCTTGAAATTTTAGGAGCGGCGAAAGGTATTTGGCATTTCGGAAACACTAGACACGCACAGGTGTCGGCAATCTTATTGAATTTGAATCCTCCGCTACTTCTGTGCCCCATCCCAGGATCGGTAAGATTAAATGAATTAATATCTATACACAACCAACTCTTTATTTGTATTGACTATCCATCTAATGAACACCTCTACTTGAAGATTGGTTAGATTATGTTGGTTCCTCCGTACTAGTTTCCAATTTTTTTCTTCCCTGTTGGTTTTCATTTATAAGCTGAACTTTATTTTTTTGCCTGGCCTAGTTTCTGTCAAGGTCATTAATTGAGACTAAATTATTACTTTATTATTATGATAAATTATAATTATAATTATATTTCTTTTTTCTTCAATAAAGGCGGAAGCAATAGAAGGACCTAGGAGAATAGACGCAAGTGAACAAGAATTGTTGACTCGGAGACCTGTTGGTAGTAGTATGATTTCCACAACCACAACCAACTTTCAACCATTGACTGCCTCCGTGCAACAAGGACTTCGTTCGACTAATATAGAAATCTTGACTTTATCTCCATCTCCTCCCCCGTCTGAAAGAATTCCGGTCCCAGTTCCTGTTGCCGTTCCGCCTCGCACAATAGCCCCCGGAACAAGTATTGCTCCACCCTTACTCATGAGTTCAAGGGCAGAGTTATTCCCACGCCCTCCGTCACTCCCTGCGCCTAGAAGGCCGAACCCGAACCTACTGCCACGCCTAAGTACCATGCTCCCACCACGCCCAGGGCTACAGCTACACCTAGGGCTACAGTTACAACCACACCCCCCACAAACACCTTGTGAACTACGTGAAATTTTAAATCCAAATGATTACCGTATCCCTGGGTTCCAAATTCTTCAACATTTGATACGTCCGTCGCATCTCATGAATACGATTCCAGCCTTATTTTCAAAGCAAGATCGTATAGAGCTTCCACGGCATTTCGATCCTCATCGATCACCACAGGTACACGGTTCGTAATTACCCGGTAATTACGTATAATTACCGGTAATTACCAAGGTAATTACCGACGCACCTATAGGTAGGTAATTACCCGGTAATTACGTATAATTACCGGTAATTACCAAGGTAATTACCAATGGTAATTACCTTAAGGTAATTACCGACGAACCCTGGGTAATAATGTAAAGTAGGTAAATGTATTCAGCTAGGATAACAATAATCAGTCCCCCTTGACAACTTCTCTCTTAGGAAAGTTCATACTCTCCTATCAAAAAGAATTAGGGCATGCAAAATTTGTGTCCAACAGATAGTTTTTGCAATAATAACATTACAAATCATCACATTTGATTTTTCAGATTTTACTCCTACGAATCGGAATCGCAAAAGATGGTGTACCGGCTTTAGATGATATCAAAAGAGTGAAACTGATAAGGTTAAAATTTAATGAACACTGTTTGGAATTGCCAAAGACTGGTAGCATTCATTTTACGGTGGATGCGACGCCTTATCTTTTAAATGCGGATCGAACTGCTGTACTGCCTTATCTTGAACTCGATATATTGGCTAGTGTGGAAAGCAGGGTGATAGAGAAAGGTGACTCAATATTCATGTGTCTGACGATCGCCAGGAGGTTAAATGCAACGGAAATGTTGGAGGAATTGAACACCAAGGCTCGGATTCCATTTGATCGTACTCGAAAAATGGGTTAGTAATTTTTATTTTAAAAATCAATAAGTCAAGTTAAAAAAAGTGAGATATACTTTTTGAATAGGTTAGGGGCCCTTTTCCTAGACCTAATAGAAAGCAAACCAATTTGGTATAAGGAAAAGAGCCAAAGTAATCTGCAATGCTTGACCTTTCCTTATGCGAATGTAAATGAATGTGTGTAGTGTATTTGGAAAGCTACACAGATCTCGAATCGAGCAAAATGTATATCTCACTGTTGATCTCTCAGTTTTTGTTGAAACCACCTGAATTATTATTGTGTTTTACTTTACTATAAATTCGAACTCTGTAGTTGCGGACAAAATCAAGGACGACATTGAGAATGGTATATCAACAAGTGACACGAACCTGTCGCCGTCCTTACTAATTTGTCCCATCGGAAAGACGAAGATCACCATTCCGTGCAGGGGATGCTGGTGCGAACACTACGCTTGTTTTGATGGCTGGAATTTCCTCATGACTTACGAGAAGAAGTTTGACTGGACTTGCCCGAATTGCAATGTTGCATTCAATTTTGAAGATTTAAGGGTTGACAGGTAAATAATCCATAAGACCACATTCACTTACATTCATACAAAGAATTGCAGTGAAACTTGCGCCAGGAGACGGGAAGCGTTGTCTGCTTTGGTGGTCTTAGGCGCAGGTGTCAGTTTCACTGTCTTCTGCGGTCCTGAGAATTTAATTAATAATTTTTCCTTAGTTACTTCGACGAAGTACTGAAGTCGATTGGGGACAATGACGTGAATAGTTGTCAAGTCAAGATCAATTCTGATGGGTCATTTGTTATATGTGCAAAAGAGCAATCCCAAGGAACAAGACCTGTGACGGTACAGCTTTTAAAATTATTTTGTTGTATTTCTTATGTAATTGATAATTCTGTTTAGATCGCGCTAATTGAAGATGACGACATTGTTGTAATTCCATCTTCGGATGAGGAAGTTCAACCTCCAGCGCAAGTGCATGCACCTCCAAGTCCAGTATACGAACAGAAGTCGACTCCGTTCCTCCCGGACTCAATTCAATTAGGGAGTTTTCTACCTCCTACGCCTGGCACATGGGTCTCTGATGAAGATGACATAGGGAGTTGTTCACCAGTATCAGGGTCTTCCACAGTTTTTGTTCCTCGAACTCTTCCCCCCAGGCCGACCGATCCGCTGTGGTTGTCACAAGATGATTCTTTAAGTGACATTGCCATTGCCGGTGACCCTTTCGTAACGGGTTCAGAGGCCGTCAACACGTCTGACCCGTTGTACATGTCACAAGCAACATACGATTTGATTGAAGCGGCCTTGGGGCCAAGGATTAGTGAGTTTTCGACCCATCCGTCTCTTACGATTGTGCCTGTTCCCCAGCCGTTTTTATCCAATGACACTTCCTCTGTTGCGAGTACACCTCAACCAATTCTGCCCAATAGCACTTCATCGGTCGCCGATTTACCCGCGGCAATTACCAATACAAGTCAGACCTGTACGTCCACGCAGCCGCAGCAGGAGGTTCAACCACCGCGAATACAAGGTAAAGGTAAATCGATGCCCGTTCCAAATAAAACGCTGACACCTCCTGCAGATTCGTCGTCTGAGTCAGAATCTACTTCGACTTCTGTCGGAGAAGAAGAGTCAGAGGTAGACGAATCTGATTCATCGCATGAAGAGTTTAACCCGAACTCTGAAAAATCCGAATCCGAATCTGAGTTGTCAAAATTGGAATCGTCAGAAGAAGAAGTCATCAAAGTCAAACCTGCTTCTATCCAGAAACGAACTGCTTCTCTCAGGATATCGTCATCCGATGAAGATACAATGCCGTCAATGCCGACATTGCCGGCAAGTCTACTTAAGAAGTTCCGCCTACAAAAAGTAACTGTTGATCTGCGAAGGTTAAAGGATCGTGAAGTTGAAGCTGCAACGTCGTCAAGGAAGTCTAGTCTGGCGTCAACGTCTTCAAAATGTACGGGTTTGAGAAGATTTAGAAATATTAACCGTAACCCGTTAATTGGCATTCAGCTCTAAGTATTGCTTGGTCGGTCAAATATTGTTGCTTACACTTAAGCCTTTCTCAGACATAAGACTCAGAACCCCGCCGCCGCCTCGCAAGATATTTACCCAAAAATTAAAAGGACCTGTCTGAAAATTGCATGTAATGTTACATGCTCGAATTTGAATTTTTGATGAATATAATGGTGTAGTTTTGATGCAAAATCTTTGGATTAAATTCCTCACTGCTTGAACGGATATTATAATTTTTAAAACTGTAAAACTTAATATAAATTATTTCATATTTTTTAGCTAAACCCAATCCCAAGAAGACTAAGAGAACGTGGGAGTCATCAGAGTCGGAGTCCGAGTCAACGTCAGAGTCGGAGTCAGAATCATCATCATCAAGTGACTCGAGCAGTTCTAGTAACCATCGTTCATCAAAATATAGGAATCGGAAGAAGAGAAAACTGAATAAACCGCCGTTAACAATGAAGCAGCGGAATCAGCAAAGGTTGGAAGAATTAGCGAGGGAGAGGAGGAATAAGAGATACAAGAATCGGTGTGGTCGTGATCGTCGTTCAAAGAGTCCATCGGTGGAACGTGGACGTTCACATCGTTCTGAAGGAAGTCGAAGGAAGTCTCCCATTGGAGGTAGGTCATGTTACTTCAAATGTTTCAGTTTCAGTTTAACTTAGCACTTCAGAATATTTTCTCATCTCCCATTCGGCTCAGGTGTAACGTGTACGTGGGAACAGGCTTGCCATGTACATCGGAAGGGGAGATGCGAGTTGGTTTACAGATTTCGGGTTGAAATCTGGTGCATGGGGTGGGGGCTTTCAGTGGAAAGGTTTCGCGGTGAGCAATATTAATTGCGAATTTTGATGTTTGTCGCCCACTGTCCAATCAGAAAGATTTTAATTTTTCGGCATATTTAATGCCAAGGTGGTATTGAAACAGCAAAACGTGCTGATGTATGAAGATGTCTAAATTCTGAGAATTGAGAGGTTCTAACAGAACGCGCGTACAGTAATACGAATTTGCTGATATTATTTTGTTTTTTTTTAAATGCTCAATTTAGATATTGAAAAGTGGAAAAAGCAATTGTGCGAATTGGAAGATGATCTCCCACATAAAATGTCAAAGAGACCAGTTCTTGGGAAAAGTAGGGAGTGCAAGCAGTTCCTACGGATGGAATAAAGTAATCTAAGTCTACCCTAAACACTCGTCCAAGAGAAGACAAGGCTGACATTGATAGCGGTCTTATAATTTCAATTTCAAATCATTAACAATTTCAGTACTCAACTTGCCCAGCATTACCATTTAGAATTACAACGAGACCGTACCATAACCAATAATTCTTTAGTTTGCATGTATTTAAATATTTTGCTAATGCGAAAAATGCGAATCTATCTTGTAACATAATTTTGTAGTGGACGTAGATGTTTGAATTTTTTTTGTGGTCGATGAGATGAATCTGTGTAAATTGCAAATAATGAAAGAGCTTGTGATAGAAAGTTTGAGTAAGTGATTTTCGTTTCTGTATATTTATTTGTTACACCACCCAACTTCGTTTTTATGTTGACCATATTATATTTAAGTCACCAGTTAATTATGGAATTGAGCCCCTAAGTGCCTTTGTTATTTAATAGACGGAAAGGTATGGGTCATTCTGTTGATCTTTTGAAATTTCGGACTTCCAATGGAGTGGAAAAATTATCTCGTTATATTTCTTATTGCACAATGACAGCGTTAAAATACTCGATTAAATTGAAATAATCATATTTTGAACACGTGAAGAAATAAAGTCGTGAAGAGTTGAAACTTGGAACTATCTTTTTTTTTTAAACTCCACTTCAATTTCTTAATTGTGAACCTGGAACGAAATATATCTACATATTGTGCGTTATGTTCGTGGTGCCTGAAAACGGGAAATCGAATCCTGGATTGGATTTTCCTCAAAAAACAACGACAACAGAATTCCATTGGTCAAACTGAGGTATTTTGAAGCTGCTTAGGAGGGTAGGAGATAGTCTATGTCGTAGAAATAGGCGATAAGCCTTGGTTTGACTAAGAATGTGTGATACATAATTGTGTCATAGAGTACCTATGTTTGAAATTGGCTCGTCCTTTGAGTTTGACAGTTGAGAGTGGCTGGTTGTGAGATTGGGGGCGTGGCTGTTTCGTATAAAAAGGAGAGTTTCGGAGCTCATTCTCATCATTCGTCGTTTGTCTGTTGAATTGAGTGGACGTCCGCCAAATCCACGATTCCAGAACATTCCACTGACGCTCGACTCACGTTCACGGAACGCCACGTCAAACTCACTTCTTCATCGTCATTTCATCTCCACCAGATCCACTGCGCTGCACATTCCACTACGTCCAGATCAACTGGTGAGTTCCTCTTTTCATTTAATTAAACGCGTATTTAAGTCCACTGCTCGTACATTGTTGTTTTCAAATAATCTCGTTTTCCCATTTCGTAGTCCCTTCGTTTAGACCACAGTCTTGACCCAATTTAGAATGACCATCCAAAAATAGAAGGACGTCTGACCTGTTTTCATTGCTTCGATCATTAAACGGAAAGATTTTGGAAATTAAGTGATTTTTTTTATCATAATAATGTCCTCTTCACTTACTGAAGTTGACTGCTGACGCTAACGCTCCAAGCGGCTAAAGGATCTCCTATCTCGATGCATGCTCAATGCTCGTAATCCCCGCTGTCCGTTCCGTTCTTTGCTGCATCTGTGGTCCGGTCCAAATTCAGTGCAGGGAATGTGGGAACTCAGCGACTCAGCCTAACGTGTAAAGGACAGTGACTGTCGTTTTAATTCTAATATAATAAATACGTTGACTAGTTTATTAGTTTTGTATTGATATTCGCACGCGTCACGACGTACATGTTCGTTCATCAGTTACGTTTTAGAATAAATTTAATTTGACGATTTATCTATACAGTGTGTCCTAGAATTAGTGCAGGGCGTGCAATGTCCCCCCTTCCATTAAACCATATGGGAGGAGTAGGACAATATTTTATTTCTCATATTGGGTAAGCGCTAACAATAAAGTACAGGAGGCCAGGTAATTCAAAAACCTTTTACCGGTGCCTCGCCATGAAGGTCTGCGCTAATTTTAGGACTCACTGTAGAGACGAGGAGAGACTAAAATGACCTTTGGTTGTCCGCTTATGTTATAACGCCCTGTCTTTTCGGAATTTTGTGGATAAGGCTAGCAGCTAAGGAATTTCTTCGTTTTCTTCTAGAATTTCTAGTATTTTTATTTGGGTTTGCCGGGTTGAGTTGTTATCGTCTCACATCTGCATTCCCAAGTATAAGCGTTTTGAGTGGAATTAAGTTTCCAGAAACACTCACTATTTAAGCCGGATGAGATTGAGATGGGGGAAATTAAAATCTCTCAACTATCGAACTACCGTCGTATCGTAGAAATAGAGAAATCTGTCGAGCCCTCTGGAGAGCTCGTTTCGCTTATCATAGTCTCCACAGAAATAAAATGCGATAAAATTTAACAAGATATAGTCCCAATCCCACAAGCGTCGTGGCGGAACATAATATTTGATATTGCGTATCGTGTTGGAATATAATGCTTTCCGTGGGTTCGAGGTCATTCATCTTTGATGGCTGGCGCCTCAACTTTTACTTGGTTTGTCGTTTGTACATAGTAGTACTCCTACTTAGTACACTTGTTCATTCTTGGAGTACTATTTTTGAAAAATCAAAGTCGAATTTGTTTTTAGACTTAAATAAAACGATTACCTTACCTGACATAATTAACCTAATAGGGAAAGCGTTTGTGATGTTATGCTGGCTCGGATAAAGTTAGTGGTAATCAGTAATCACTAAGAAAAATTATCTACTAAAAGAATAGCAATAGCATAATAGCAACATACTTTTCGGAAACTGAAGCATAATTTTCTACGTCGGCGTTCTTGTTCCTACTTTGTGTCTGGTCGTCAGAGTGGAATGACGCTCTTATATGTGCGTACCATGGACTTTTACCTGAATGTTGAATTAATTTTTAGGTGACTCATTTACAAGAGCTGGGGAAAATGGAAGACAAGAATCGTCAATCACCGAGTCCCCTACCGTGGGACCCTGTTTTACTCTACGTGGATCCTCTTTCACAATACAGCGCTGTGTTCCCGCATTATAGGACGGTTTGCAATTTAATTCCAACCACAGAGCTTCCTCGGAATGGTACCTTCACGCTAAAAATTGGACCGAAGAATTTTCCAGAAGAAATTCGTCAAGTTGACACAGTAAGATAATATATCAGATACGAGATATCTACGTAGTTTATACTAAATTAATGTACTGAATTAATTGTATTTTTTTTCAGTTGGTTAAACTTCATTTGATCTGCACTCGTGAAATAAGAAAATGTCCACTACCCATTGAGAGTATCACTGTCAATCAGACAGAGATTCCAATACCAAGACCGAGCGCACTTCTTCGATTGAGTGTAGATATCAGTCACGTGCTTTGTGACTCTCTTTCTGGCATCGTTGTGGAGAAAGATAATGAGATCTCTGTAAAAATGGATCAAGATTTCCGTGAGAACACAGAGTATTTGTACTATGTAAGCATAGTCAAAAAGAAAGCATACGGAGAAATGCTGAGTGAGTTGAAGGCAAGACAAATTGAGTCATCAGTGACCCGAATGAGTGGTGAGATAGCATTTTATAATGTGAAGAAAGTACCCTGACAAATGTTAATGTTATGCTGTGTCCAAAGCTTCAAGCAATTTGAACGTTTCCAAAAAATTTTGAACGGTTTACTGTTAACTATAAACGTATATTGAAATTCAAAAATTTGAGCTCCTTCTGATTGAAAACGTTTTACATTTTTTTGACAAGAACTTGCAACAGTTGCAGGTTATCCGTATCCCAGTGTATCTCATTACCCAAGGTTCTAATTGTTGATCCTGGAGTAATGGGGTATGTTGGACTATTAAAGGGAACCGTGATAAGGTTGTTCAAAATACACAGTCGACAACAGAAAAAAATGATCAGTGCTAAGTGATCAGATCCATTGGAAAAGTTAACAGTTTAGGTTTTAATTTCGACAGTTGTGGCCAGCATGAACAAGTCAACAAATCGTTGGACTAACTGCAAGAAGATTATTTCAACGAAGTGTCCACTTGGAAGAAGTGAGATGGTGATCCCTTGCAAAGGCCGCACTTGCAATCATTATGAATGTTTTGACGCCACAGTCTTTCTGCCTTTGTTTGAGCGTGGTCTAATCTCACATTGCCCTATATGTGACAATCTTCTGGACTGCACTGATTTAGATATTGATGGGTATGCTTGCATCGAATACTTTTAATTGAAGCACGTTGGATGCACTGCAGTTATTTGTATTGTACGTTCACTTTTTTAAACAGGTTTTTTACCAAAATCTTGGAAATGAAGAAAGGTCATCCAAAATCCCAATGTCTGGTAGATTTTAGTGGGGAAACAGAGATCGTGGATGTCGAGGATAACCCAACCAAGGTATTTTTATTTTTTATTCACACAACTTCGTATTTTTTCAAATACGGCAGTTGTAATTTGAATCTTACTGCCTATATTAAAATATCAAATTTTCAAAAGACATGTTTGCTGTCCCTTCAGTTATCAGTTCAAATTTTATGCTTAATTCCTTCGGAGTAATTATTTCTCTTTGGAATAATGGTGTTTCAGTTTCAATGCTCCTATTAACCAGGATTGGCATAAAGCATGTTTTTTCTCGACATACATGCTAATACATAAACATACATGCAATACATAAATGTTTTCATCCAAAGAAAAGGTGTCCACTTCAAATTCCAGTCTAATTTTCAAAATCGGACCTTGCTTTCCTGACTTTCCTTTCTTCTACCCATAACTATATATAATTTGTCAGTTTATATTGTGTTTAGCTTGCACTTGCATAGTTAACTTCGTCTTCGTAGTAATTTCTTTAAATTCTTACCGTATTTACCATTTATCAAACAAATTGACGAATAGAAACAAATTGACCTGCGTGCACAACAATTGCGACAGTAGTTTAGTTCTGGCTGCCTAATCCGTC
This sequence comes from Protaphorura glebata, assembly GCA_034694305.1. Lineage (NCBI taxonomy): Eukaryota > Metazoa > Arthropoda > Collembola > Poduromorpha > Onychiuridae > Protaphorura > Protaphorura glebata. Next base: position 9,984 of record JAQFYE010000762.1, on the reverse strand, counting down.
TATCATAGAGGTTAGGACCCATAGACGTTGACAGATGGCGTTTCTGTTTCACGTTTGGAAATTAACTCATCATTTGTACATTTAGTTATTTAGTACATTTATTTTTTATTTACAGAGTGATGCAGCAATTCCCGGATTTGAAGTTATCTACCAACTTGTCGAACCAACGGATGTATCTGTACCATCAAACAGAAAAGTCTCTTTCACTCTTCCTCCGAATTATTCAACTTCTTCATCCAATAATCCTGTGGTAGGTACAGTTAGTACAGTATTATAGCGATGCATGACGATAAAGTATTAACTATTCTTTGGACCACCTACCTGGTGGCTGAGACTAACAGTTCAAATGACTGATTTTTTTTATCATATTGCTTCATGCTCTAACGCGACGTAACTCACAAACGACCTACTTTGTCATTCTCATTGACATTGACAGAGTCGACTTTATAGTGGATGATGGGAACCATCAGTTTTCAGTTAACATACAACTAATATTTCGTTCCAAATCCGAAGAATCGTTTTTGGTAAATTAATGTTTTACGTATTTCAGAAGAATCTGCAGGTGTTGAAAAAGATATAACCACGTAACGTGTGGAAAGGTTTTGATATACTGCCGTGTTTTTCAGAAATTGACTATTGAGACTTCTCCACACGGTGGTTTTCTTTTTAACACCTTCTAGTGGACTCTTTCAAAATTATCAGTCGCCGAAGCTTCTTCAATAGAATTTGGGAGTCGTAGCTGTTTTTTTTTTAAAAAACAATTCGTGGAATTTAAACTGGAAGAAATTATTTGGCGACTATTCTAAACATTTAACGAATTTGACGCTTTATCAGTAAAATAACAGCAAACTTCCTTTGCCTTTTGAGTTATGACCGAATGACAAAGCGGAAGTACTCGGTCGTCTCGGTTAATTATGTTATTATTACATTTTCAGATGGTCAAACTTCGTATCGTTCGAAAACGTCCTGAGGAAGGTGAATTTGTTTTCGTAGCTAATGTAGAAGTTAATAGGAAATTGGTGACACTTCCAACGACTCAACTAACTACGCTGACCCTGGATGTTACAAGCTATCTGGATAATAATGGAGCTTCGAATTTAGTATCGATCTCTCCAGTGTACGGCACGACTGATGATACGTACTACCATATCAGTGTTGTGAAGGGAGTACAAATTAATCAAATGTTAATGGATCTGATGATGGAACCGCAAATCCCGGCTGACATTACCCGACAGTTTGGTTAGTATTTATTTATCAATGATAGTGATCAGTTCAAGTAGTCAGTCCATTCTTACATAGTTTTTCACTTTTTCTGGCTGTCCACTGTCCAGTTTGCTTATTGGTTCAGAATTATTCTAGCGAATTAAGTTTATTCCTTCTGGAACTTTTATAGAATAGTTGCAGGAACCTATTCTCATAGGTTTTACAGAACAATTTTTGTCGACTGTCCGGTTACTTGGGCTCGGATGGTTTTGTTTACTACTGCAAAGATATTTTTCTTTACAAATATTGTGACTTTACGTAAAGTCAAACTGAAAGCGATTAGATTATTCGTTCTCTTATAATGTTAACGCAGATTCTGTATGGACCAATAATAAGCTTAATAATAAGAATAGGAGTACTTAAATTTATAAAGCTCGTTCTGAAGACTTGGTCGGATTATTCGGTGCTGGTCATGAATTTGAACGGAGCACTAGTATCTGATAGGGCTTTCCGATTATTCAGATATGAACCTAAGAAAAAGAAAACCGACTACATTTCTCATTAAACTGAAACTGAAATTGGAGTGCAGAATATAGTAGAAGTAGACCAGACCCCGGAGACGCGCTGTATTGGGAAAACAATTCTGGAATGTGCGATCGTTTAATTGGGCCATTCTGTATTAGCGGTTAATTATCCTGTACTCTTGTAGTAATGTATGGACAGCAGAGCGCCAGTTTCTATAAATTCAAGTGTTTTGAATTGTGATAATTAATCTTGGATTCTCTTCTTTTTTCCCTGCAGTGATTGATTCATTCCATAAATTGGGAAACTGGGACTTGAATAAAATTGTGGACAAACATAAGATCATCTCCGTGAGTTGTGCTATTAATAAAAGCCGAATGACTATTCCTTGCAAAGGATTGTCTTGTGAACACGCAGACTGTTTTGACGCAGTCAATGCCCTCCGTGTTATGGAAGGTCCTGGAATCCTGATTTGCCCATTTTGTAATGTTCCCTTAATTTTCGAAGACTTAAGAGTTGACAGGTACGGCCATTTCTTGTCTTGTTTATTTAAAACTACAGCATGTTTATTTCAAATTAGCTTGCTAATTTTTATTTTTCTATTGTTTCACGATAGCTATTTCGAAGAGCTTTTACGCCAACTTCCAAAAGCATGGGAACTGAAAATTGCTCCAATTACTGCAAACGGAGAAATTTCACAATTTCGCATCGATGTAAAATCAGCTCGTATTGAGCGAGCTAAGAAAATGCGTGAAAAGAGGTGGTTACTTAAGAAGCCAATTATAACTCCACCGAGAGACGTGAGTTCTCATCACATTAAATACAGTATTTGCCGAATTGTAACGACAGTCTTCCCTATGTTCAAAGCTTGTTTCGAGAATTTCCTGTTAAATTCTTTCCTTCAGGTATCTAAGAGAGCGTAATCGACTAGGTGTCCTAAAGTCAATGTGTGCCGTTTCCGAATTCGGTAGATACGCTATATAATAAAATTCAAAATCCTTAAGAAGTAGCTAATATAAATGATTATTTTATAATTTTGAATCAAGTTTTCCCGAATGGCAAACGAAAAAAGTAAGCAGTCTCTGGAGCCTTCGCGCACCCCCACTCCCACTAAGAAGACAATAATTAAAAAACGCTTCAGTCAACCCCGACCCAAAACAATGACGTTTTACAAAGGCGGTGAGGCAACAGTTTCAAATGAGGGCAACATTGGAAACAGAAATAGAAGTTCAACAGTGATTCATCATACCAATATTCATAATTGAGGCGATTCGGCACGTGGTTTTCTTCTCCTTTTAACTATGAATATAATGAGATTTTAAGGTAGGCGTTTAAGCATTGGTAATATGAGAATTTCTAAGCCGAGTAATCACGACGCAAAATATGCGCTGCCTGTTCAAACTATTGCATCAGAACATACGATTTAATTCATATACTCATTGTAATATTGTAAAACAAAAATTAAGGTTGCGATTTGTGTACATTTCGTTTTGAACATTTCATTCCCTATTTTTGAAGAAATCTTAATCAGAATTTGGGAGCTTCCGTTTCTGTTTGCTGTGCCAGAAAAATATTTTGTGTGTTTTGGCAAGATTACAAAATTAGATATTAGAATAGAAAGTGGCTAAAACCAAACCACGTAAAAGTAGAAGTCGATTCAACATAATCATAGGATACACATTCTGAGCAAAAATGCTGATCTAATGGCAAAGTATTTGAGGCGAGGTCAACGTGTCGCGGTCGCCTATACCTTGACCTCCATGATGACAGACCACGATAGGTCGAGGTCACTTGTAACGGAACGTAGTCGAAGTCATCCGCAATACGAGAAGTGTTAGGTGTATAGGCGACTTGGGGCGTATGCTTCAACCCGGTATTCGTACCCCAAAGAAAAAACAGGGGACACAAAACCGACCCTCACTCCAGATCATTGGTGAATAAGGTCAAGTTGACCTATTATATTCCATTAAGGAAAAAGTACTAGGTAGTGAGTAGTTTTTCGAGCATATCAAACTTAATTTCAATTTTTAATTGATGTTCTCTTCGAATTTTGAATCAGAATAATTATGGATCCTAAGGTGGTTTTTATTTCAAAATATCGTTGTACTTTTATTCTGTAAGTTTACCTATAATTTATGGGTATATCGTTCAGTATCTTCTAAGATAACGCACGGAATCATTATTCCGTATTTTGTCCACACTTTGCATGTAATGTAACGACCAGGTTCCTCATTTGGTTAATCTGGCGTACAAAGAAAAAGATAATTCCAGGCAAAGGAATATCTAATTTGGTTAATCTCAGAAAGAAGATAACCAAGAAGGGTCCGACATATGGGAACTCTTGCAGTAGTGTAGTATTTGTGTGAAGGTAGTAGGAACGTGAAGGAACAAGTCTAAGGGAATCTGAGTAAAGATTTATCTTAACATTGATTGAGTAGCTTAGAGGTAAAGCATTATCCCGGAAAGATAAAGACGTGAGTTCGATTCTCACTTCAGTCAATTCAATTTTTACTCAGAATTCCACTTGATTTTCCACAGTAAAAAGCATCAAGTATTTAATATTTAGGTACATGTGCAAATGCAAATTTCAAATGACGACAAGGTGAAAATTGTAGTTATGACATATTGGTATTGGTCCATGCCTGAAATTTAATTTGAATAAATTAAATGGAATAAATTGATTTTACTGTGATTATGAATTTTTTTTCATTTGTAATTCCATCGCGGATAGTTTAAGTTGGTTTAAGAGAACAAACTGAGACCTGCCTTGGTTGAATTGATTTTATTAAAATTTAAGGGTTTCAAAATGTTGCATAACGATATCGAATTTCTGTCTGAATTATGGACCTGGCTCTTGGCTCCTTCGCTTGCACGTACATGCATTCAAACTGTCAAAAAATTGTTGACAAACCAGGTCGACTCATCTGATGCGAGAGGTCACCACTAGTATTGTGATCACAGACATGTTGACATGACCGATTTGTGAGCAAATTCAACTGAATGCCTACTTGCTAGTAAAGTCTTTAATCTAGAAAAGTAGGAAATTGCTGTGAGTAGTATTGTCGAAGAGTCCTTTAAACCATGTTTTAAGCGCCCTAAAAATGTCGCGCCAAGCGTTTGTGATTACTGTTGTGATACTTGGTTAAATCAAAATTTGTATTTAATCTATGCCTTGGCATTTTGCATTATTTAGATGTAATAATTTTTTTCTTGGACAACTAAAATTAGACCATTCGATATCACGATATTTAAATAGCATATCTTTATATTTTGAATTAATTCGTCAATGAGTTAAAGTCAGACTGATTGTGCGTAGTTAAATTTCTATTCATATTTACAATAAAGATACGACACGTGAACACAAAACAATCATAAGCCAAACGAGAAAATTAAGTCGATTACGACAGAGCAGAGTTCTTAGAAATCGATACCTATTGATTATATATAAAGAATAGAAGATGAAAACAATAACTATTTTCTGGCAGCGGTCTCTATACTATAGAATTGTCATCTGCGTTATATTGATTGCCTCCAGCTCGGTTAAAATTTGGAAGGGAGGAAATCACAATGAATGGAAACTTATTTCGCAAAATTCTATTGACCTCCTATTCGAAGAGTTTTTATTAAAGGTGTTTTTATTAAATCAAAATACCCGCGTCGCGGTTCTTACATACTCGAGTACTGGTTTGTCTTTATATTCGAGTCATGTTTATGTTCGGTCATTTACAATATTCTATTTGAGATGCAGGTTTAATAGAGTATGTAGCTCATTACGTTGTCGCTTAGGTTTAGCATTATTTATACAAAAATTATCTCTAGCCTTACGAATGAACTCCTAGTCTAGGTTATCTGAAGGATTGACATTTATTTCAATCTGACAAGGAATGTTGTTCAAATGTAATAGCATTCTTTAGTTGGATCTAGATCTAAAATTAGTTTGCATACCTCGTATGTCTGAATGCACGCACTAAAGGAAAAAAATCTTCCAGCCCCAGAGTACGCTGAATTCATTCATAGGAAATGACAATTTTAGCCACAGGGTTTCACACTCGAACGATGTTCCTTGTGAGTCAAGATTAAACGGTTTAACCCAGTTACAATTGAGTTAGTCAGTTAGACTAAGATACATGTTGTTGCATACAATACTTGTATGTTTTCTTTATAGTTCGATGCCCCGAAATGGAGGTCAATATTTATTTTTGATTCTAAATCATTTTTTATTCTTGAGAAGAAATTGGGTGTCAGTGTGTGCAAGCAGCCACAATTAAATTTGTTGCGCACTACAATATTCTAAAATGAAATTAGTTAAATCCTTAGTTGTGTTAGTTTGTTTACTTCACCCATTATTAGCATTGACCCGGGTGCACGCACATGCGCAGATTTATATTGATAACGATACCGTGGACGATGAAAACGAGATATGGCTGAACGAGAAACCAGATTATGATATTCTTCAGAAACTTTCAAGGAATGTGACCCGATGTACTACGACAGAGGTATAGCTAATGATTATTTATTTTTTATTCACAATTACGAATGAATTACGCCATTGTTTTGCTACACGAAACTTTCAAAATTTTACTTCATAGCTGTCTTTGCAAAAAGAAACGTTTTTGCACAACTGGGAATTCAATGGGATTTTACAATATTTGGATCATGCACGAAAATTCAATCAACCTTTCGAAGTGAGCGCAGAAGATGTCATTTTTAAATCAGACAATGTCGGTGGAAAATGGTAAGAAACAATTAAAAAATTATGAGCATTTATATCTTTTCCACTTTGTAACTTTGTTATTTTCCTTCAGTCTCGTACAATTCTGAAAATCCTGAGAGATTACCTTTTGAACATACGGTAATGAGACGATGAATCTCACAATTCTACACAAGAAATCGGCATTTTTTGGCAGTTTGTCTATTTGCCTAACTTTTTTGTAGAATTTATTCAACTTCACCATTTTTGACGAATTCCGTCATTTCTTCATGCTGGTAACCCCTTCCATTTCCGTCGAATTTTTTGAATTTCGCTATGTTCTTTGGATGCTAAAGAATTTTGCCAGTTTTATAAATCCCTATCGCATTTCGCCGACCAGTTTGCTTCAGTTGGAAGAGTCGATATTCTGCGTTAATTACTGGTTGCAAATTATAAAATTTCGCCATTTGTATAGATCTCTATCGCATTTCACGGACCAGTTAGGTATTTGTATTTTGCGTCATTTACTGCTGCAAATTATTGAATTCCGCCATTTTGTTTAAGTGGTACAAGTCATTTTAACTAGTATCGGCTTTCCACATTCTGGGGGAATCGAAATCAGCTATTTCTTGGAATAGGTGGCAAATTCCTCAATTTTTGTTTATTCTGTATACCCTTTTCGAATCCTAATTAGTAGATTTTCCAATTATGTCGTCGAAATGTCTAATCTCGGATAAATTATCAGAGATGCTTCAATCATGCCATAATAATTCTATTTTTTTGTCTTACAGGTCCTTCAAAATTTCGAGGACGAGCTCTACAACAAATTCATATTCCGACGTGACTGTCAGTTCCACATACTCTTACGAAGCGAAACACCAAAATAAAGTCAATTTCGGAATCTTATTCTCAGTTGTTTTTGACAATGAAGAGATGGTTTTACCAATTCACACGTCAACGAATCTTCCTGTCCTCGTTCAGCCACAACCACAACGTTCACAGAAACACAAAGGAGTTCCTATAATGGAATACAAATACAATTTCAATTGGCCGAATCTTGTCGAGTTAGAAAATCGGATAAACAACTCAGGGACTCTTTTTGATGGAAGTTCAGATTCCAATATCGTTCTATTTCGTTTCATCATAAATGCTTACTATCCCAGCCCAATTGTGTCTTCTCGAACAGAGGCTTGTCGGGAAAGAGTCGTAAGGGATTTCGTGTCCAAAAGGACGAGCGGAATTCCGCCATTTTTAAAACATGCAGCTAGTATGCTCAACGATGAACGATATTTCGACGTTTTAATTCGAGCTGGAGATGAAGAATTCTTAGCTCACCGTGTCATTTTGGCAGGTAAACTAACATTTATTAAAAACCTCTTAACAAAGAATGTAGGTCATCGAGGTCATCCAGTAGATCTATCTTTAACCTCTAGAAGTCCACCGGAGTGATTACCCCGCCTTCGACAATACAGAGACACTTAGTGCTCTACAGTAAAACATGTCTAAAATTCAAGCCGATCCGTCCGGCTGCGGCTGAATCCATTCCCTTGTCCTTTGTATTAAAATTGACAAATTAATGTTTAATTATTATGAATAATTACAGCCAGTAGTGCGGTCTTTTCATCCCTTCTATTCAATGAGTCCAACTTGCAACCAAAGAATGAAACAAGCAGATTGCAAATGGAGGACGATGTCGAACCAGATGCGTTTGAAGAATTGCTTCGGTATATCTACACCGGAAAATCCGAGAAACTAAACGAAACTGCGTCCAGAGTTTTGGTCTTAGCTCACCGGTTTCAATTGTCAGAGCTGAAGGAGATTTGTGAAGAATATTTGATGTCGAAAGTACACGTAGAGAATGCAATGAAGTTGTACCATTTGGGATTAGAAGTCAGCTCTGCACAATTAACAGAGAAGGCTTTGCAATTCATTAAGGCGTAAATAGTAAATTTAAGAAAGGTCAAGTATAAGCTTCGAATTAAATGAGATTCGCATTTTAACATATAATCTCGAGATCAGGTAACCAGATATCCTAATCTAATAAAATTTTCGCAGACAAATAATGTAATTTCTGACAGCTTGGTAATCGAAACTGTCTTTTATACCTTCGAATGTTCGAATCCCACCAGATGGAGCGGGCTGAAACCAAAAATGCTAATTTGTTAATTCGTATTTGTTTTTCAGAAATAAACTGAAGCTGTTTCCCACTGCGGCTGAATTTCAAGCCTTCAATGAAAAACACCCGAGTTTGATGTTTGAACTTTTCAAATCTCCCTGAGCGTGACCGAGTCATCCTACATTCAAAGAAGTACAATATTCGACTTCTTGGAATTATGGTACACTTCTATCCAGATACGTATAGAACAGACACGAAAACGAAGATAAGAGTATCGCGTCGCCCACTACGGCCACAACCGTGACGTTGTAACTGCTCTGAAACAAACGATTATAAAGAATACCAAAAATGTGTGTCGCAAAATTCGATTGTCCCCTTTGTTTATAATTATTAACCAACATATGTTGCGGCCAAGGTATTCAATTCGGTAGTTCTAAGTGTCGAATTTGGTGTGCCGTGTCGTTCATTATTAATTTGGTGTTTGGAACGTAAGGGGATCGATGGGCATAACACAACTAAATTGAAAATGCTGTGTCACGCAGTAGGATAATTAAAAATGACGTCAGTCCTTTTCTAGTAGTTTACATAGTATTTATTTTTGTCACTGCCACTTTCATTGACATCATTAAGTTACAATAGAAACTCATCTTTCGTAATTTAGGTAGGAATAAATTATTTTAAAAGATTGTGGTGAGTGCTGTTAAGATTAACATGATTACGGTCAGGAACAAAAGAAATGCAATCCTGGACCTTCGTCGCTGCAAATAGATACACATATTTGTTGTTTAAAATTATGGAATCACTAAAATGGACTCTATATATGCCGATCTCACAAAATGCACGAAAAGTTGCTCAATGTATAAAAAAAACTTGACAATTGGAAATGAAAAACAATTTCAATGATATAGAATTTAGAAAACTGGACTCAAAATAACGTGGGCTTTCAGTAGAGGTTGTGCCGTTATAAAGAGTCCACTACGTTTCAGAATACAGAATCAATATGACGATATGTAATTTATCGCAATAACTCACAGGTACAGGGATATCATCAAATCGTGCCTCAATGGTTGGAAAATGGCGCCTTGATGGGCGCATGCCGAATTTCCGATCCAAAAAGAAAATGCATCCCTGATGATAAAAATTAGTAAAATTAATTAGTGTTCAATATAATTTATTTTAACTATTTAAAATGTTAAACACATGGTGACCCAAAGGGAATCGTGTAACCAGACCGGCAAATGTTTTGATATACTTTTCGTACTGTTGGGTATTTTCTTACTGTAGTGTCATGGCCGCGGTTACTTGGTAGTTGGACATCCACAAATTATGTCATCCAGACCGCTTCACACCTACGGTCTTACGAGGATGTACGTGTGGATCGGTCTGGAAGACGTAATTTGTGGATGGCCAACTACCAAGTAACCGCGGCCATGACACTACAGTAAGAAAATAC
>JAQFYE010000761.1:0-29903 GCA_034694305.1 Protaphorura glebata | reverse complement strand
AGTACAAATGGTTGTGCTGGACGGACATAGTCATAACATGTTGGGAGCCGGCCCAAATCATTATATTCAACCGGACTATTTGTCCACTCTCCCCACCACAGTAAGTACAAAATGAAAAGTTTTCATGAATTTATACAAATAATTATTTAGTGTTAATATTCGAGTTCAGTATTTCAAACTTCTTATTTCCGTCCACTGATTGTGATAATTGAGGGGAAATGTTAAGACTCCGACAGTTTGTACTCCAAGATTTGAAGTTGTCGATTTTTGTTTAGGAGAGATGAAAATTCAATTATTTTTCACTTTACAGTTCTATCTCTTTCAATTTCTGTAGGTTCTTTTTAAAATAATCCTGAGATATGACACTTATTCTGAGCCACGAATCAAAATTTCCATAAAGGATGGTTATTACGTTACAACGACAAAGATTCTGGATTTCCTACATCTCTCGTAATCATTTTCTTAGAAATTCATCTAAATATTAGATTTAGGTTTGCATATTAGTGAAATAATGAATGCACCGTAAAATGAGTATTGCGAACATTTCAATCTTCGTGCGTCTTCATTTTCTTAGTTATAGCTGAATTCGCATTGTATTTTCTCAAAAATTGGCAAATTATTAACAATAGAACAGTGGTTGCCTTTACGAACAATATGTGCCATATTCTTAGATACGTCTTAGTGCGTAGATCTATTTTTCTAAACTTGGAATTAGAATCGTGGTTTTCCTATGAAGTCAATACTTCGTCGGTTTTTGGCAGAACGATCGTGATATGTAGAACACGTTTTACCATCTAAAATTACCACTTGAAATTATATAAGAACCCCTCATCTCTATTCACTTTAAAGGTAGTTGCTATTTTTCAATTAAACTGAATCAATGTACCTTATTCAGTGTCAAGTTGTTCTTCAAAAACATGCAATTTTATATCTCCATCCAGAGACGTTTCAATATTTCTCAGTATGAAGTCAGTAAGCACACAGTTAACTAAAGTTAGTAGGTGGGAGCGGATACATTTTTTCTAAAATTCTTATGCAAGCGGTAAATTAAGATGAAATCGAAAAATACACTCCAAATATCCTCATGTTCAGTGTGTGCAGGAGTTTTTTTTTTACATTGACGTAATTTTGCTTGACTGTTACGAAATACGCTAAAAGATTTTCCAACTTAACCACAAAACGAAATCTTTCCGTCACAACGTGACGTACTTTATTTGCTAAGTGAAATATTCATCCATATTAAATTACTAGTGTAAATGGTTTATTGTTTCAATTGAAAACTCGTGGATTTCCACAGACGAGCTAAAACTTTTATAGAAGTTCGATTTTGAAAAATTGAAGTTTCACAGACAAATTATTAGATAATTTTTATTTTTGAAAGTATCAGAATTTGTTGAAGTCGTTCTTTTGCTGAAGTCGTAAAATAGGAATAAATTTGAATACGCTCACACAAGTTTAGAAAATCTTTAGGCTTTGATCGGTAGGTCGAAAGTTCGGTGAATTGATATTAAAATTGGGTTAACCCTTGTACTTTGATTCACTAATTTCAAATGCAAACCATTGGTGTATGGTACTTAATTCGAAATTGGATATTTCAGTCCTAGTTATTTGAAAATTAGAATAGCTGGATATTTCTATCGTACGACTGCTGTTAAGCGTGTGTTAGGAATTAGTTTCTTGTAAAGTGTGTTTCACGTAATGAATTCAAGGATTTATTTTGTATTCCTCGTGGGCAAGGAAAGAAATTTAAACTTTTCACCGAACAAACACAGCGAACAAGTTTTCCCCATTCATTTGGTTGAAACGAACCCTTTTTATAAATGGGTACATTTGTTAAAGTCACTTAATCACAAATAGCAGGGCTCCGCAGGTGCATAGGGAATTGCTAATGCATAAATGTCAAGAACACAAGTCACTTCTTCCTTAGTCAAATGTCTCCCAAGTGAAATAGCATGGAAAAATAAATGATTTCAAGTTCCTGTCTCAAATTTGACATCCGCTTATTCTTCTCCTCTTTTCTCCTTTTTCCGTTTTTCAAGGAACGGAACGGGTAGAATCCTCTGGCATGAATTATTCAGCGCGTTTATTCATTTTTCTTCCACGTCTCACACACACTAAACATGGAAATTTATGTCTTTCGGGGGTAGCAAATGATTTCTTAGTCTCCTACATTTGTATTTCTTCGTTTTCTAGATTCTAATGTCGGCATGACGGGTTTTATCATTTAACTTATTCGTCAAAGTTATTTTCTAACTGTCAGCGCTCCAACGAATAGTTGGTTTTATAATTATTAGTACAAGCACAAAATTCCTAAATCATATCCTGTCTGCGTCCAAGTCACTTATTGGAAAATTTTTATTACATTAGTTAATTAATATGTTTGTTAGTTTATTGGTGGTCAGATATCTCAAGGTGTGATGAAGTGGATTCTAAGTATTGGATCCGTGATAGGAAACCTCTTTTAATCGAACTGGTTTTTGCCAAAGCGCTCCTGTTACACATTTTCGTTCATTTGGGGATTTCGATAGAGAGTCCTCTTTGTTTCTATATTTGAAGAGTGGCTTACCTATAGGTGTCCAATTATACAATCTAAATAACTGTACGTAACTTACCGGATTTGGAATTTTTGAAAAAATATAATTAAGAACTCTCTATTTTTTAAATTTCGAATTCCTTCGGTTGTGAGAAGAAGGTTGGTTCTGGCTGACTACTTTGTAACTGCAATTCTTTAAGCTAATCAAACTGTATTTTTTTTCTTTTAGTTGGATGCCAAGAAAAGTCCACTGGCACTTTTGGCCCAAACATGCAGTCAAATCGGTGCGGATACACCGAATTCCAAATCTCTTTTACCATCCCTGGATGCAAGTAAACGAAAGTCCAGCACTAGTAGTGAGTGCAATTCCTCGGACACAAGTAGCCTGAAAAGTGGTCAAGGGCAAGATCGTGAGCGAGAACGTGAACGCGATCGTGACCGCATCGAACCCAGTAATCCACGTCCTAGAAGTGGCGGAAATACATCCACCTCGACAGCTCCCGTTGTTACTGCTAAGCCCCCAACAATTTCCTCCGGAGGAAAATCTTCTCCCGCCTTCAAACCATATGAAGCCACTCAAACAGTCACAAAATCCTCAAAACAGCAACATCAGCAACAAGATTCTGAGATTAAAGTAGAGAACACTCAACAACAACCATCTGGTTTTGAAAAGTCCAAAACCCCGTCAAAGCGTCCAGCCTCTTCATCACCTCATGAGTCTGGAATCAAAAATCCTCGAAAATCTCCACCAACACCAAATAATCGGGAGAGGAATTCCAGCCCAGTGTCTTCCGACAATGGTAAAACCTCACCAAGAACTGGCGGGAGCAATTATGGGAGTGAACGTGGAGCCTCACCAATCATCCGTTCTGGCCTAGAAGTCCTTCACGGTCAAGGGTTAGGAATGAAGGCCAATGGTGGAGGAAGTGCACTGTCCAGCCTGAGTGCCCTCGCCGCCCATTACCCACCTGGATTTGACCTTTCGAACCCTGCCTTAAGGCCGCCATTTTTCCCACCACCCTCTGCCCATCATTTCTTTGGCGGTGGTTACCCCCCTTCAGCACTATCCGCGACTGGAGCAGGTGGCTCCCCCTATGTCAGTTATACTCGAGTCAAAACTCAATCCGGGGCGGAAACAATCGTCCCCGTTTGTAAGGACCCTTATTGCAGTGGATGTTCTTTGAGTATGCAAGGATTAATGGCCAATGCTGCAGCAGCCGCTGCTGCGGCTGGATTTCCTGGTCTAATGTCCGGTAATTCTGGAGTTTGTCCAGCCGGTTGTGCTCAATGTGACCATCAAAAATTTTCTCTCCCCCTCCCACCATTTATGGGAGGACCTGGACTCGGATACCCACCGACCTCTGCTGCCGGATATTCCGCTTCGCTATTGAGTCAACACGCGCAGGCCCAAGCTGTCCAAGCAGCCCAATCAGCTGCTCAACGTCATCATGTCTGTAATTGGACGATTGGCGACAGTTATTGTGGGAAACGATTTTCATCCCCAGAAGAACTTCTTCAGCATTTACAAACACATACAAGGTTGCCCACGTCAGAAGCAGCTAATTTGGCATCCCTTGGATCTGCTGGTCAAAGTGCCCTGTACTCACAAGCCCTTCTCAGTTCATCAATGAATGCGATGAATGCAGCAGCAGCGGCCATGCATCGAACTTATCCAACCCCTCCATTAAGTCCACTGAGTGCAGCGGCCGCGAGATATCATCCTTATGCAGCAGCTGCTGCGGCCGCGGCCGGAAAACCAGGTGGCCTTGGTGCTCCAGGCTCCCTCGCCTCAATGGTTCCTCATCCACAGTCTTTGGCCAATTATTACTCAAATATGTCACCCTACGCTCTGTATGGACAAAGGATTGGCCCTCCAGTACACCCTTAAAGAAAGTATACATACATTATGTACTTGTCTTAATTAATTAGTATGTAATACGTATGATTATGACTTACGACATGACCGCGTCCGGAGAAATCAGCCTAAGAGCACATAATTTACGACATTATATATTATAAAAAGAAAAACCAAAGTTCGCTCCACAATTTAATTTTTATGAATATGTAACTTTTGTCAAAAATCTGTAAGTCTGTAAATATGTATGATTCGAAGGTTCATTGCTTATGTTATAAATATTGCGTCTGGTAATTCTGTTTCTAATTGAATTGAAATTGACGCATCTGTTCCAAGAAGTGTATAAAATAGTAAATTAATACAATTAGTACTACCGCCTGCCGTCGGAAATCGTGACTATTAATTCTTGTCAATTAATTGGTTAATCATACAATCTTGTCAATTAATTGGCTGATTTAATTTAATTATTCATTTTATTTGTACCCAAACAAATTAGTATCCTCTTCAATTATTTTTAATTTAAACATTTACAACATCCGCAGACTTCCCATTCTTATTTATCATTAAAAGTTCATTAAGTCAGAATAATACAATAGTCTATTGTCTTCACTACTACTAATGTGAGATTATGTAGTCTTGTGCGTCTGTCTGTCCAATTTTCAGTCAAATACTGTAAAAGGTATGACATAAAATGACAACTTTTACTTGTGTCCTACATGCGTGTTTTTCCCCTGACGCTGATATCTGTCTGAGAACCCCTTTTTGCCTGTATGTCATGTTAACTTCCATTTTGTCTTTGTCAGTTACAATGATTTTGACTTGTCTACATGTCATGCTTACGAATTAAAGTTGAGAACTTAATAATTGCATTCACCACTTATCTGTTACATTTACTACTCCCTAATTCAATTATGAAGTGAGTGACACAGACAACGAACGAACGTCTGGTCTGACGGTAACGCTTATCTTCTTTCATTTTTTTCTACGCAAAAAAGGGTTAAATTTTGTTATAACAAAATTTATTTATATTCTCAATTCATACCCCCGCCCGACTCGGACATGTTAATTTTAACCAAACAAACCAATCACGACCTGACTAATATTTAGAAAAATGTGAAAACATTGTAAGCACGCTGAAAAGTGCTTCAAAGCTTATGGACTTATATTTAAATTTGTTTTAAAAAATTGTTGTTCTATTCTGTTCTGTTTTTATATATTACGGCATGACGTAATCAATCATATAATATGTACTAAGCCACATGTACTGTAAATGTGAAGTTGTATTGTAATAATGTGACCGATGTTATGTATACAGAGTACCATTACAGAACATTATTATGATTCTATATTGAGTTTGAATTGATTTGAGCATGGATTATGAAACTTCAATTATACAATGCCATCATCAAATGAGAAATACTTGAATAAACTTTACAAAACTGTTACGTTGCAAAGAAAATCGGGTGTTTGATAACTGATTTCTTATACATATTCAAGTTCGATTTTATCCTGGAATGTGACAAAATCATCCTGCCTGGACAATCTAACAAAATTCTGCAAAATTCGTATTCACATTACTTCAGAATCAGTCAGGGTTGAATTAGGTTTAAACCAGTCGATTTCTTTCGAATTACGTAAAAGTGGAAAAGTTTAATTGTATGGGGACTAATTTTTGTCGCCTTCACCAAACCAAACCATAGGATCGACTCAACCCTCGATTTTCAATATCAAACATTGCATTCGAAACATCCGATCGACAATTTTGTTTATTATGCTCGCTTAAACCAATTTAGACAGTTGCCTCCAAGCGAACTGTACTCTTTTTAGGAGTACAGTACTCTTTTTCGATCGGCTGTACGGACGGACGGACAGACAGGACAATTTTATAAGCCCTTTGCAGGACTGCGTCCACGGGCTAATAAAAACCAAAAATTATCAAATATGTATAACAAAAATTTTAGTAAAATGAAAACCAAACTCGTTTAAAGTGACATTTACATGTAACTAATGTAACAAAAACACGAGAAATTTTTTTTGCCTCCGGCGGCCGTTTCGGCCTTCCCGTCAATACGGAAAAAATGTACTCCTAGCCAATCTTCAAAATATGATTACCTTGCGCCTGCCCGATTGTATCAAATTAACGTCAAAACTTAGATACCAGGAATGGCAATCCTGCATGCAATGGCAATATAATATTTGAACTCATTTCGTCGGTATTCCCCATAGATTGCGTTCCTTGAATTTTCTGCGGTTAAATGCGACCAAAATATTTCTACATTGTATTAAAAGACAAATTTATATCTTCCATAAGACCAATTCACTCAAATTAAAAACAGTTAGTCACTTCTCTGGAAACTCATTCCAATTCTTACTTTTTTCGAACTGACAATAATTCTATAGGACTAGCATTGAACGAAATATTTCAATCAGGTAATTGCTCATGATCGTAAATTCCACCATATAATGATTTCGAAAAATTTACAAATTGAAAAAGTTCTCAGAAGATTTCTTATTTCTACGAGTCTTCGATTCATACTTATGTCGACCGTAGTTGCTGCTTCATAATGTACATAACCTCTTAGAATGTCAGAAATCATCATCCTAACATCCACTTCCAAGAGTCACTGCCGAAGCTAGACAACTACGGCTATAGTGTATCGCAAATTTTTGCACTAAACCATGAGAGTCGAGACCACCCGTACCGTACATCAGGGCAGATTTTGACGACCTAATAATCCGGTCGTCCGAGACAGGTTTCACTGTCGTTAGTTAGTCTCCGTTCTTAAATGGTAATCATGATGAGAGGAAAGTCACGGTCTTTGATGATGTGTTTTCTCCGTCTAGTCTTGTGTACCCTGGTCGTCATGAATGGAAAGATAATTTAGCGGGATGTTGACAATGATAGGACGCGGAATGTGAGTGAGTGAGCTGTCATGATTAATGAATAGTCTTCTCTGTTGTCCTTGTCTCTTTTCATCCACCTTCCAGGATCCATACATGTGGACAAATATATCATCCATGAATATGACATACATGACATGTTCCTGGGCACACACATTTATTCCAACCAGTCAGTCCTTAGACTCAAAACACAGCCTAACCTCTACCTTCTCTGTATGTTCCAGTCCGTTCCATCTCCATGTATTACCAGACATACATCTGTATGCATATTTATTGGGGGTCTCTCTACATAAACTAAATTTCCTCGATAATTAACTCTGACTCATCACATCTGTGGAATTTTTTGTGAAATGGAAACTACAATTTTATTTTTATCCAAGAGCAACGAAGTGCACAGTTAAAACAGAGCCTGATTTTTGGCGTTGAAATATTAACGTTATGAAATTTTAAAAGGAATTGTTAGTATTTTCATAGTAATTAACAGATTCCAGCAAAATAATTTAGCAACGAACCTAGAGCTTATAGATTAACCTTACGATCCAGACACATTCGACATTCACAACTGCAACCTTGCGTTGAGTTATAGTATTCAAACAAAATCCGACATACAACAATAGACATTGACTGCAACATAGACACAAGGTAATTTAATCTAATGTCGAAATTGTAACCTGGTAAGGATTACTCATTCCTTCAGTTTGTATTTGTATTCATATGGATGGACATGGACATACGGACAATTGACAATAGGGTCTGGCTAGCCCAAAATGTCCATCACTCATCTGTAGCGGTGTTAAGCGTCGCGACGGCCGAACAACGTAAGGACATAAGGACGACGGTCGTAAGGCATTTCAAATTGTATTAGAAGAACGGAGTGAACGATGACAATGACAGACCAAAACCACCAATAAACAACACAATGGGTTCCTTGTGTCTGTCATGTATTATTCCTCATTATTTGAATCAAACATTTATCATCGTCATTACACTACACTTCCTAAGAGAAAACGAAGGAATGAGGTTTTATTTTGATTCTGATCTTCCGATTCATTTGATGCATAATGCGATAGAACGAGAAATGAACCAAATTCTTCTTGACGATATTTCAGGAACATTGTCCATCAAGTAACTAAAGATTTATTACGTATTATTGTAATCGGTTCGAATTAAATGATCGGATGCCAAGATGGCATTTCTTAACAAAGAACAACTTTTAAAAAAGTTCTTTTTCAGAAGAGAGACACAAAAACTTTAAAATAAAAACTTAGTATTTGCTAGGAAGAGTGTTTCAAAAATATGAAATTACTGCAAACTTTCCAGAGCAAAACAATTTTTAAACAAAATTTTGATTCACCATTTACATTTCAACAAAAACTTTACGTGGCTGTTATGCTTTAGGAATTAATTAGTATTACGCTATTTTCATTAATGTTCAGCTTTGGATTTCTGATACGCTTATGCAAATTCCAAAGCAGAAATGGACTAAAATTAGGCGCCAAGCTTACGATTACTGTATTGAACTGTCCTATAAATGTGAGATGCAGTTATTAGAGCAAATATCACATTTTCAACCTGAAGCTGATTTCTGCATTTCTACTTCACGTCAATTAAATTGATTGTAGGATGCTAACATCCAACCCATTCCTATTCTTCTGTCTAGAAATAATAATAGGAGTAATTTAGGAAATGCAAGGTTGAAGGAAACAGTGGGTCAATAAATCTATTTTGAAATCATTATTCTTTTGGAAGGAAGAGATTTCGCCGAAGACGAAGATTGTCCCTCATTTCCCAAGTCCATAATTACAAGATTACAGAGCGGAGGAGTCCCTGTAGAGTGACATATGAGATCATGATGATTCGTCGACACTTTTCACTCTCGTCGGCAACTCTTCTTAAGTATGTTCCCGATGTCACGACTTTCTTGTCGTGACTCAAAAAATCCATATCTCCTTTGTACATCTCTTCTCCCAATCTTCTTCTTTCACAATTTTTATTTCATTCGTAAGTGCAAGTCGGTCCTTTTCAATGTCACTCGACCACGCAGCCAATTCATGTGGTTGACAACTTTGAATTTATAAAAGCCAAGTCATAAAAAATGGGTTATAAAAACTAGAGACACACGCACACGCAAAAATAACAGCGTGTGTGTATGTGTGCATAGGCAAATTAATTTGACTACAATTAAGGCATACATCAAAATCACATCAAGACAAGAATTCATTCATTTCAAGTTCCGCTCGACTGAATCTTTATTGAATTTATTAATGATGAATGGATGTCTTCAGGGGCCTTTCCAATGTCCGACTCTACGTCGTTAATCACCAAAGAACTTGACAATTTGAAATGGTCCGCCGCATCCCAACCAAAGGATAATAAAATATATGTATTACTGTACATGTAATTTAATTATTTGTTATTACAAGTATTCCACTAAAAAATTACGGATTTTTTTCTAATTATATGCTTGCCTTTTGCATGCACACATATTCACTTTAACTTTCATGGACATTCCAAAATGAGTATTTGTAGTCAGAAAGCAACATTAACTCTTACACTCTTATATAATCACTGACTCTTATATACATAGATTGTCAGTACTAAAATTGTCAGATATTGTCAATGCCATCTCTTTTGAGCAACAAATATCCCCGAAGTAAATCCTTCCATTGTGACATGTTAATAAAAAGTATTTCGCAAATTTTCTCAAAGTAGGTACTAACCGTTTGGCCGCTAAAAATACACAGGTGCTCCTGTGCTATGCCGTAGAGTGAAAGTGAAAGTCACTCAACAGCATAGCACATGCCCCGCAGCGTATTTTAGCAGCCAGACGGTTACACTTTTGGAGTAGGACCTTCACAAAAGTTGTCCAGGATCAAAAGGCCTGCAACATAACAAAAATCGACGGAATTCCCACGGCGCACTTTTCTCCATAAGGTTTGTGCCCTTTCATGGGGTATTTCGAACTTGTTTATTTTATATATAAAATGTGACTCCCAAAAAATAATTTCCGGTATTGAGTTTGTGAATTCGTTTGTTAGAAAACTTTTATTTTATACCGTCATGAATACCTCAAAAAGTAGCCATTGATTCGCTATATTTGAGGTTGCTCTTGAGATATTGTGTTTACTGAGCCATCTGCGTATTTATTCATGGAGAACAGGTTGGATTTCCATCTGGCTCGGGAAGTTACCTCTACCAGTAAGAAAAGCTCCAGTTGTTCAACGTAATCACCATATATGCCAGAGGGGTCGAACCCTTGCCGTGAAGACCCAGTATTATATTTATCGAAAACGAACTTTTTCAAACTATGTGCAACCTCATTTTTCATGCAGTTTAGACTTAAGAGAGTCTGTCAAAAGAAATATGAAGTTGTTTGTAGAATGTGTAATGTGGTTGTGTCCTTAGCAAAGGACATTGGATGGATGGATCGGATGACGAGAGAAAGGATTGAATTTGATGGGAAGTCTGGACACTGACTGACGATGATGATGATGGAATACATGGAAGAAAATGAACGTTCTTACTACTACTCATATCTCATTCTACGGTTAGGACTTTTTGCAGAAGCTCAAACAGTGCAGTGTGTAGTGTAGTCTAAAGTCATCAAGGAAGTCAAGAATGATAAATTACAGTTTAGACAGATGGATGGATGGACAGGGCTCTGTTGTGGAGTCCAATCCTCTCTCTGTGCTAGAATTTCAAAGATAATCGTCGTCGGCAGTCCTCCTGATCATATTCTGGTCATATATTATGTTGACTTGCAAAATGAAGGAAGGCTACAGTTTGAACCGAACCTCAAGTCAGCAATAACAAACAAAACAACATTAGCCTCAAAAATATGGTCCGTTAATGGTGAAGGGGGAGGATCTGGATAAGGACATTAAATTCTACAGTTGGTAATTACTCCCGAAAAAATTACATCATTAGCGGGGTGTCAATTTCTAAAATACTGCTAATGAATATTTGTGTTAGAAAATTATTTTATAGAAAATATTCCACCGTCAACTGGGGATTGTTTTAATATTTTTCTTCTCAAAGTGGATCTAATTAACGGCTACGTAGTATGAAATCTTAATTTTTTTTACTACCAGTCATCAAAAAATAAATTTATTTAAAATTCACGAGACGGAAATGAAAAAAGAGGAGTCATAACTTCTCACACATTCTCTACAAAATGTATGTTTTACTTATCTTCTGAAAAATTCCAACTTGGACCACCGTAAGTAAACGGTTATTGCAATGACACTGGACACTACAATTTTTTTTTACCTAATCTAACGCCTGAAAGTACATTCCATAGATTGAATTTTTGTGACTTGCTTGCTGTACTAAACTTGAAGGGCAGTGGCGAAGCAGTAGTCGCACAAGTGCACTAAACTGCATGGTTGAGACCAAGAGAAGAATACCAATGAGATAAAAATTTTGGTAGCAGCTGAGCTACCGCACCATGTCCAGACCAATTTCCAGACTCAAATCCATTGTAGTATTGTATTGTAGTTTTTTTTTGGTATGATGGATATCTGTCCCGCAGTACACCGCCCTGCATAATAATGCAATAATAGTTAATGACGTTGTTGTTTCAATTGAAAGACAGGATGTCATTGTTGTGTTTGGAAAAGAACAAGAGCACCTGGACTTGAGAGACAGTCCGGACAGGCGGACAAGAGTAGTGCGTCCACAAGTGCTCTGGTAGTAACGATATGATATGATGGAATGGGAAATGCCTGACACTTGTGTCATGTCCAACTTGAGTTATTGTTTTAGATTTTAATGGTCGTATTTCACGATATCATATAATGTGAAGGTTCATTTGATTGGATTTTCTGCAGGATTGTGCAAAAGGGATAACAAAAAAAAATTGATAATACTAGCGTTTCGCACCACTACGATTACAAGTAGAAGTACAACATTAGGAATTGCGAGTGAATTCACAATTTAGACAGAAAAGTGTTGATAACAATCTTTGGGAACAGGATATTCTTTCTTGTCATGCATGCATGCAGGGCCAGTGCAAAAGCAGCATAGGTTATTGAAGCTAGCCAAAAGTTGCTATCCAGTTTGCTTTGTGTGTGCAATTAACTCACATTAAATGAACCGCTGGAATTTAGTACGGATTTCTAACCCTGTAATTATAGCCAAATATATGACAATTCCCTACAAAATTTGATACCCCGCCCAGACATGGACAGAATTACGACCCGGTAAAAATGTGTTGTTGATTAGCACGCAACAATTAATTTACTCTCCGGTATATGTAAGTTCATCTTGGGCGTGTTCATGCGCAAGAATGTTGGCGTAGTACAAGTCCTTCTGGATTTACCGTGACCTTTGTCAATTTTTGAGGTCGAGATGATACAAATCATTTCAAAATTCTGAACCCCTTGAGTTCAATTCCACTAAACCTTTCCATTTTGTTGTACCACTAAATCTCCAA
Source organism: Protaphorura glebata (assembly GCA_034694305.1). Taxonomy (NCBI): domain Eukaryota; kingdom Metazoa; phylum Arthropoda; class Collembola; order Poduromorpha; family Onychiuridae; genus Protaphorura; species Protaphorura glebata. The sequence goes on along the minus strand of JAQFYE010000761.1, from coordinate 17,180 downwards.
ATTAACTAGATAGTCTTAGTAAACGCAATGTAACTTTTTAGGTCAAATAAGCGATTGCGAGGGCGTACGTCTGTTGTTAATACAGTTGGAACATACAAAATTAAGTCTGTACCGACTGGGCACCTTCAGAAAGCAATATTTGGATAGCTGAACGGATAGGATTTCCATGCGTCGTACGAGTTTTACTTTCAATACTGGAGGAGAAATAACACTGGTCGTAATATACGGGTGGTCGCTTAGAAAAACGTACTGATTGTTCATAGGACTTTTCATTCCTATAATTATAATCAAGTGAAAATCTGGGCAAGGTTTGCAAACAAATGAACTCATTGTAAATTACGGCACTCTCTGTGCATCAGATTCTGTCTAGATTACCACCTACTTAATTAATTTAACCTGCCAGTCTTGGAGTCCTGACAATGTGATGGCTTTGATAAAAATCGACTTGCCAACTCTACAGTACAGTACACATAGAAAACACAGACACATACACACTGATTTCCGACGAAACTTACTGCTACTGCTGCTTGGAATAATTTTTCATTTGACGAGTAAATATATTTTGTATTTTTTCCACATTTCTTTTCATTTGCACATAAAATCGCAGAGCAGGATTGAGTGACAAGGCTAGTGGATAGCAATAAATGCAATTCCATTGCACTGCTAGCTTAGCTACTACACACGTCCGCCCGCCTGCGAACATTAACAATTTTATTACGCCATTTTATGTTATTTACCAACGATTTCCTGAAAAATACATAAATCACTCTTTTTGTTGACTTCAATTATAACATCGACTCTGCCTTGGCCATTTCTCTCTCACAAGGGGAATTTCCAAGATGTTAAATCTTCGAACTTCGCACAAATTTGCATATTCTGCCCGAGCAAGTACTTAACCTAAGAAACTGCTAAAACTAACGATGTTGTAAAAAAAAAAATATTCCGACGTTTTGTGTTTACCGCGTCTATAAGATTTCGCGTAAAAGTCGATCATTAATAGAATCTTGCGAAAATCAGCGGAAATCGTATCGTTTAGTCACTAATTTGAAACACGTGAAACCTTATACCGTTTCATATGTGTACCTTAGGATTGACCCTTGTTAATATTGCTATCTTTGTGGATCATTGTCTACGATTGGTGGCAGGACTGTCCCATTCACCCGTCCAATTTCCAGACAACTTATGAACGTTTGTATTTATCGTCCACTGTGTCTGTTATCTCAGGTTGTCTGTCTGTCTGTCTGTCAGCCGACGACCTGCCAACTTGCCAACTTCACTCCAACGATTCATTATTCTCAAGATAAATAGTGTCAGTCTTACCTGTCCCTCATACATTTAGTACATGTGTGAAAATTTGAAGGGAACTGGGATAATTACTTGCTCCTCATTTATTGTAATTTTCCCTTGCTAATAATTTTCAATTTGCATACATTCGTATTCGTACGTGCACATCTTCACTCATTCTCTATCCTTTCTAAATTCAATGTTTGTTAGTTTGATTGCTGTTCACAGTTAGAAAAACCTGTTTGCCCGGAAATTTTTATTTTATTTGATGGGGAATTTATCAAAAAATTTAATTATCACGACTCACGACATGACAAAGATAATACGGCTAGTTGTTATTGCTAACGGTATGACTGGATTAATGACTTTATTTGTCGACCACGTCACACCTGCCGCTTTGGTGCATGCATAATTTTACAGTCAGGTATAGAAAGTACGAACTAAAAATTAACAATTTTATTAAGAAAACTTGGAGCATCTTTTGTATACTTTGTTGCCTGTCTCGGTAGCATGACATACGGTGATATTATTATAACATCGATATTGTGGTTGGAACTAACCTCGGAACTAAACCTAACTTTTTATAATTATATAATTCCAAAAATAAATTGAGATCGCTTTACTTATTCATTTTTTCAAATTGAAATTGTTAATAATTAACAATTAGTAGTCCCTTTGTCAGTTTTCTGCTATTTATGTTACACAAAATTTTGAAATTAGATCGATCAATAAGCGATCATGCTCTTAAATTTTAAGTCTTTTTGTACTAAATTGTTACATCTTAAATTAATCGTTCACAAAATTCAAGAACCTTCTTCGTGATGTACATTTATTTGAATCCAAGTTATTGATATGTGTATTAAATATGGACAGGATGTGTTCAATGGTTTCAAATTTAGGATCTCCCGGAGGAGAACTTGGCCAAACAGACTAATCAGGGAGATGAGGGGTGAGTCATCTGCAGAAATATTTCACAGTAGCTAGTCATTGTTCGAAACAGCGTCTGAATTGAATTCCAGAATGAGTGACTCAATTGAGTGTGTTATGCGAAGGGAGTTATGAAGAAAAAAAAAACAATTTTTGTCCCAAAAAAATTTATTGCTCCACAGGACGCGAGAAATATCTCATTGAGTACAGATGTCCTACCCTCATAATGACAGTTTCCAAAAATCCACTAAAGAATACAATCTATCACGACAAGGTTTCGGCCATTGGCCGCACACGGCACAAGCCCTAGCAGCCAGCACAAAGTGGTTTTATGTATTAAGGATTTAAGCAAAAGCCGTCCATTATGCCAAATGTCATTAATGGACTTGTCAGCTTAGGGTCTGCCCTTCCCCAAAAAACTTATTCATAAATGGGATTCCTAAAATTATGAGAGTTTTTCCTATTTAGCAGGGATGTGAATATGAATGTGACAATATGCGCAAATACTGGGTGGATTCATAACTTTGCACCCGTCACCCTTGCATTCGAAGGCGGCTGTTGCCAGAAATAGTGAGATACACATTTGGTGGAGAATTTTATCTAAAGTGTAACCAGCTATAGAAAAAATAATTCAAAAATCTCTTCCCGCTGCTTGCAAGAGCAGCTCCCTATCCCCTGATTCCACATTCTTAATTCTCTACAAATTCTATAATCGAATATTCATTTTATACCGGGAAACTCTAGCATTGAAGGTTAAATGATTATGGATCACCCTGTAGATCTCAGGGGAAACAGGGGCATGGTTTGGGCTGAACCTTAGTCCGGGTGATTTCTTCTTGGATTTGATTAATAAATCAGACACGTTCGTCATCCCATTGTTTGTTGTTACCGACGGAGCAACCGGCCGTGATGGGTTTTAGTCTGGTATATAGGGAATCTTGCCCTAGAGAAATGGTGGAGGCAGGGAAATAAAAGGATGAAGGAGAAAATCCCCAAGTTTTGATAAATAGACGTAGATGACTGCGGTTATTGCCCATTATTATTTGATAGTCGAGTCATTATCACGTCATAGGGACCATTTGTCATTTCGACTGATAGAGGCTTCTGGGAATCATCCTTCCTAAAACCCCCAATATGGACATCAAGTTGAAGTTGAGCTTTTTCATTTATATACCCGTTCAATGCAGCGCTTGTAATTTACCTCATCTTATTGCAAATAATACAGTGAAACCAGTCTAAGCGACCATCCTCAAGAAGCGACCACCTGTATACTAGGAAGGGCTCGGATCCGGTATGATAGCGCTATGACATTATTTCCGCAGCGCGCCATACATTTTTGCAGCACAAAAGTATTTTCTTTTCCAATATTTTATGAATCTGATGAAAGTATTCTACTCTAGGAAACCAAATATCAGATGCGAAAAATAAATATCACCCTCCCAAAGGAGACGGTCGCACAGAACAGGCTATTTCTGTATATGACCGCGGTCGTGGCATGCGTTGTCACATTCCGGCTAATATTATTTCAGGAACATGAACCGTGCTCTTCCCTGATGTTTTGAAATTATGTAATTTAACAAAAGACAATCAGTTAAAATTGCAAGAATTTTCATTTCAGATATTACACTTCTTTGCTGAAAATATTTTCTTGAACACCTAAAAATTCGGTGTGTTAGAATTGGCCACTGCAGTTTGAACTTCATGATCAGGAAAAATTGAATATACGATTCGGCCTGGGAGCAATGAGATGAAATGAGTAGACCTGTCAAACAGATGAATTCAGCCCGACAAATTGAAAACAGAAATAATAGAGCTATTTTCCACCCTTCCCACTTGCACGCAAGCATTACGTCCACAGTTTTATAGATTCTGAGTGCGAGATTGAAACATTAGTTTTTTCGTGGTTCACAAAATTTGCATATGAATTAAACCTGGGGTGGGATATCCGCCCCGAACCCGATTCCACTGGGGAGACGTAATCAATCCAAGGAAATGCTTTTAACCCTCAGGGAAAACATATGCGAATGTGAAACAAATGCTAAAGCTCCAAAGGAAACCAGAAGTGAACTTAGAATAATAATGGTTGGATTTGTCAGTTCTGTCTTACCATCGCAGTTTCATTAGGGAAAAGGGTCTTCAGCTTATCTGAATTCAAATCAAACATATTAAAATATTGCTTCGAATTTTTTTGAACATTTTGTAGCCAATTCTTTCCACCACCATGCATTTGGGACAGAATTTTTCCAATTATGTTTGTTATGTGAAACAACTTGCTAATAGAATGTAATTGACCTAAGGGCACACTTCGTATTTTTCAATATTTAATTCAATATCTATTTTGTGGTGTCCTGATTTTTTTAAACAATTCAGCTGTACATTCTCGCACAAATATCGGACAATTTTGATTATATATCAAATGTTGAACGCAGTTTTTTGAAAACAGTCGTTACGAAATTTGATTGCTTGTTCATCGATTCAGGGAACTTCAACATATAAGAAATATAAAAGTCGATATTCTTTTATGATATTTTACAATAAATGAATTAAACTATTAAAAGTTTCATTGTCTTCAGAATACCTTAATCTTATACCCTGCATTGTCTTGTCTTTTTTACGAAAATTTTGAGATACCGATTGTTCAATTTCAGGTCAGTTGATTTTTACTCATTTGACAGAAAACACGAACGATACCCACAGCAAGCGTAGTATCAGCGTTTCAGGTTGGCTAACATCTATCGATTCGAGAAATACATATTCGATCTATTTTCTGATCTTATTTGAAGTTGGCTAAACGTGGTGCCTCGCGTGGTAGAAAACACTCTTTGAAGAAGAAATTCCTTTAATGCAACGAAGAGGAATTGTCTGTCAGGGAGATCGAACCCTCAACTTAGGATGGCAGTAACGGTGTTTGCAACAAACTGATTATTAAGTTTGGCGTACAACTGAAGTCTTGAAAAGTTGAAACTTGCTACCATACATGCTAGGGCACCTTCTCACCGCCCCTAAGCTTCGCTAAACATTATTGGACACCTTGCCCACTCACCGAAGCTTATAATTACTGTATTTAATAATAAAATAAAAACTCTGTCCATGCACATGTCCATGCACGCATTCATTGTTTTGAAATATTATATGCCATGAATTACACCATAAACTTTTATACTTTTATACCTGCCTATTAAGCTCTCATCTGCTTCCTGCTCTGAACTTACATCTACGTCAATGGAACCCATGCGTGGGCAGAAGGGAAAACTCTTAAATAAGAAATTGAACTAGCAAACAGGACGGACATTATTTATTTTATGTACAAAAGCACATTAAATATACAAAATTTCTGTAGATGGACATTATATGCATATGGAAGCCGTTAATGTTGTTATGAAGGGCTACCTTCTTGGGGAGTGGAGTTAAGTGGATTGTAGAAATAAGGGGAGGGGGGTATCGTCGGTGGGGTCAACAGGAAAATCCGATAATAAAGTCATATTTCATTTGCCTACGGAAGAAAAGAGTTATAGGTTCACTTCTCTCAATGTAGATTTCTTGTAGATCTCCCCACCCACTTCATCATTCATCTCACATAGACTTCAAATGTGAACATGATGTTTATGGATTTCCACTCCTCCCAATTCACATTGGATTGGAGTCCAGCACATTACCACTCCACGTCATAAATTCGCCAAATTGTACGGAGAGTGAGTCATAAAATTTAATGGTCCATGGCTTTTTTGAACAGACCAGTCCAGACCGGACTAGAAATCGCGTTGTTGTTCCAGTAATTTGTCAAAAATCGTTACAATATTCGGCAAGCATACTCCTGGACAATGTCGCTTTCATTTTTTAGAGACACGTTTCGTATGAGTTCCTCCGACTGACTCCTACTTTTTTGGAATTTCTGAAATTAATTAAACAATACTAAATTCTAAGATTTCCTAATTATTGAAATGTCCCAATCGAAGTATATGTTTGGAGATAAAATGAGAATCATGTTTGTTTGCATGCATGATGGTACGGTGTAACGCGTTTGGTAGTTGTAAGGTTCGTGCGTTTAATATTTTGCCGTGTCGTTGTTTCTCAGACTTGCTTTTATTTAATGGTCGTTTTTATGATTTTAATAAATAGGCATGGCTTTAATGACCGGTAGCCTTTATTGTTATTGCGATTATTAACCAAGTGTAGTCTTGAATGAGGTTTTGTGTGTTGATCGACAAAGTCATTCATCATGTAAGTATTGATGGACGTAACACAAGGGTATATGTAGTCGTTAATTACAGGGCTTTGTAGTGTGCAAAGGAGTAGTAGTCACATCATTCACTTCAATACAAAATAATAGAGTTGCCCTATTAAAAATTTGCATTACTTAATTACAATTCACCCTTTTTGTTCACTACAAACTTACAACAAACTTAAACGGACGAATAAGGGAATAACATGTACACATGTAGGCAAGTCAACAGCCATGTAGCGTCAATTTTATTTTATGACTGGGAAATGAACTCTTAACGACAATCTCCATCCCAAACAACACATGCATTTACTCAAGTTACTCCTTAAGCTTTAATTATTGTTCACATTTTTTTAAAAGGATCAGCTCTGATAATTATTATGACTTAACTTAGTTCAGTTTTTTTGTCAGGGTTTTTTAAACGGGGTGAACTCTTCTGCTGCCGGTGACGTGAACTTGACGCTTCATTCAACAAAACAAACGGAATAAGATAATGAGGCAATAACGATTCCAATATTTACTGGTTGCATGTTAGATTGTTTGAAGTTGCTTTCGATAATACGAGAGTCTAATTCTCTGTTTTAGTCTTTGAATTCATTGCATCTAATATCGCCTGCGATTCGTAGATATACTCAATTTTGTTCAAATTTAAAATGATACAATCCGACATTAAAACTTTTTTAAATTTTTTGTCCTTTGCTAAACAATTTTTTAAATGACTGGATTTGAATTCGGGATGAATGTCCTAAGGATGAGGAGAAAATATATTTCCGGCATTTCCGAAAATAAGTAATTACCTTCGAAATCTTTTATCATTTGAATTTGCATCCGCGCTAAATCCGAACGTGGCTTGGTTTATTCGTTAACCCAACTAACGCAAGCATGAACGTTATATTCGCTTAGCATTAAAAATTAACTGTCATTTCTAACAGATTTCTACCCTTATGTTAAGTAGTGCAAAATTTGTCACATCGATGTTGCTTTAAGTTTTTGGTGAAATTCTGGAAAAGTGAAAATACGATACAGTTTCTTTGGTCTTGCATGTATTAACTACGAGAGCATTATAGGATACAGGTTGCTGAAAATTTCCAAGATACTGATGTCCAATTTCTGCCTAATTAATCCTGGGCTGATTCTCTGTTCAGATTTTCTTTTTTCCTGAATACCCACTTTAAAAGTTTGGCAGCGGAGCCATGCAATAAACTCTTCATCTTAGAAAATCTAAAGTACACATAAATAATTATGACTTGAAAGCGACTTGGAGTTGTGGATCTTACAAAAGCACAAGTTAGGGAGGAGGACAGAACATGATGACGAGAAGTAAAGATAGAATGAGACACAATTGATTTACATTTTAAATGTCAGTCATAAATTGAGGTGTGGAGGACAAGTGGTCATTAACTGTATACGACACGACTCTTCTCAATGGAGGAGAAACCTCTCATTTCAAATCTGCATTTAGTTGAACTCAACGTACTTACTAACTACTGTTTTCCTTCAAATGTCTCGCACGTATGGATATGGATATGGATATGGATACGGTTAACTTATAATGTACACTATTCCATTACAAAATACAACACTCGATTGCATTTGGATATTATTGTTGCACGCGTATGTTGAAGTCTACTTGTATCTGGGCTATACTAAAATTAAAGTTACTGTTGTGGTCATTTAAATCTATTCAGTTCGAATTCTCGACTTATCAGTTTCTTGGATCGTACGCCTGAAATGTTAACAAGGTGACTCTTATCTAGAAGAGTTACTCTAGAGGCCCCATCGACCCATATAATTAAACCAAGACTTCGGAGGACCAAGTACCGTGCGAACACCCAGTCGTACAAGGAAGAAAGGAAATGGGACGTAGGCTGACCAGGAACTGAACCCGGGACATGGTACATGGTAGGCATACCTAATAATATAATTTTCAATTTCTATTAAAATGTTTCGAAAAATTGGTATGGACACGTTCGATATGCCTTATTATTTGGATACTTTGAGATTGACTAGTCTTCTCGGATCGATTTGCGTATTCCCGGATGAATACATCGGAAAGATTTCTCCCGTTTTTCAGCTCGCTTAGAATTGGGTTTATGTAAAATTAGAAGCCACCACATGAGATCCAATATCTTGTAGTTGAAGCACATCACCAATTGATTGCCCTAAAATAAACCAAAAATCGGTTGAATCTATTTTACACGAATTATAATTAAAACTGCAAAGAAATCAACAGTATTCATCCATATGACCCAGCCGTTTGTATATACAATTCCTGAAAATGAGAATGGACTAGAACATACACTTAAAAACAAATACATATTCAACAGCCGCGCAAACTGACTGTCGTCATATGAAGAGGAGAACAAAAGCTCTTGAGTCTAACTCTCGACCTTATCATTACGACCCCATGATTAATGACCTCTTCTCCCCATTTTGGTTGTCCGCTTTATTGCCCATTACATTACTCACCTCATAATAATAGTCCTCCCGGAGTCAGGACTCTCTCACCTGGTGTAAATTGTAAAGTGCAAATGCTTAATGCCAAGAACTGTGCCGTGCATGCATGAGCATACCAAGTAGTCGTCATGATATATTATCCGCGCTAATGAATGAGAATACCTACTCAATTTTTGCATTTACATACCACACGGCCACTGATAACAGTTTGGAAGTGTGGTCATAAACATAATGGTGAAACTTCCATGTAGTGGACGGATATACGCTTATGGGCGACAAACAGTTTGGAATAATTTGTGGGTCACGTAGATGTAGAATTTTGAATTTATTCAGAACAACAACACCCCTCAAACATTAGGTCATTATTTTGTCACGTTATAAGATTATCGCGAATATTTGTCCTTAATGTCTGTGGTTTTAGCAATTCAACAGTCTCAGTCGTGCGGGAATGGGTTTCTCGATTGTCTTAATTGTCCAAGGTAAATATTGAAATTTTTTCGGTTATAGTAAGCTGTAAGTTGGAAAGCTGGCATAGCTGGCCTTGCCGTCTAACTATGTTGGATAATCTGGTCTTGGGGCATTCAATGTTTAGGTCAATGATTCGAATAGTCTAGAACCACCCTAAGGTAGCTTGAATGAAATGGAAAAATACGCCGATACTGGCCATTCATTACCAAAAATTATGGGAATTTTCATTTCAATTCGAATATTCAATTTCGACTTAGCCAATGACTCACAACGACGTGTTTACCTTGAACCAAGGTGAAATCCACTTTCTGCAGCCACGCTACTTCCGGATTTTTATATTTTACGCTAAAGCAGGATGAATCATGAAAGGCTTGCATCGTGACATTGACAAAGCATCTCACTTTGATTAAAAATACAACCAATCACTCAAGTGTAGTCCTAAAATTTATTCCGTTGGAATTTTGTAGTCGACATTGGACGCCAATTAAGTAGTTCTAGCTTTAAGTTCTGCACTAAAAATATATCAGATTCTGTTCACAAACATTATTAACTATTAAATTAATGTACGGACGGGCAACGATGATTTAAACAAGAATACTAGAAAAAATTAGTGTGAGCATTTCTGTTAATCTAAGGACTTCGTCGAAATTATTAAACTTATTGGTGCTTCCGCTAATGATTATAGTTTATCCAAAAATCAAGTCTGAAACTCCTTGAGTACAATTCATTCTACTATATATAAAGTTAACCCAGTCAGTACTTGGTTACCAATGCATTTTCAGGCTTGAATCCTTATTTTAGTTATGAGAAATATCGGGTATAAGTTGACACGTGAAGCGTACTTAAATTTTAGTGACTAAGAATTTCTAACAATGAATAAGCACAAGCCAAAGACGAAAATGGTGGAAACGTCCGTGCCTCTGTGCCAGTCCACTAAATATTTGAAAGTGAACAACGAAGATGGGATTTATGGCTCAATAGATGATATAACTCATTTTGAAACGATAATACGGGCACCCTTGTTGTAAAAGGAAGTTTTTAAAAGAGAACCCTTGACATGAAGTCCATAACTAACCAAAAAGTCTTGTGAAGGAATGACAGGGAAAGGTAGGGAATAATATATGAGACAAAAGAAGAAAATAAAAATGAAAACGTACAATATTACATACACATTGGAGTCAGAAAAATAAAGGTGTTTCAGAAACTATAAAATACACTTGGGTGACACCGCGTGACACTGACACTTTGAGACCCACAAAAACTCCCCGACGGACTGGACCAAGTCAAACTAGACCGATCATTCGTTCCAAAATGACAATTTATGAGTTTTCTATTCAATCGAACTCAATGAAAATTTGAAAAATCCCATTCAAGGTGTTGGTTTGCCTTTTGCTCTGCTTTTGGAAATATCGTATTATTATTATTATGGTTCTTTCCTTATAAAATCCATTCAGACGTAGTCTGCTGACTTATTCTAAACCGAAAACTCGGTTCAAGCCTATTCAACGATTCGACAACCCTAAATGAAATGAACCGTATCGGGCCGTGGTACTGTACGGGTGTTTCTTGTTTCGTATTTCCATGACGGGGACGACGTCACATTTCACGGACATCTGAATCGGTGAAAAACCTCCATGTCCATGTCCAGGTTCTATAACTCCATGTTTACTTTTGTACACCGAATTATCCGCATATTGTTGAATGAGTTGAGCAAGAGAGTTTTGAATGGAGAGATCTGAATCACTGTCAATGTCGTCAAGTCAATGGACCCAACCGCGGAAGGAAACCGTCACCGTGAGGGTACATTATGTTTGGGCAAGCACATCCTGTCTGTCGGCCACATAAATATTTCCAGCTAGAATGAACCCATGACATGAGTGATAATTAGCAAATTCGACCCGGTAGTAATTCACTCACTGAATCGTTTCAATGCTTTGTTTCCAGGATTTGAAATAGACTTAAAAGGTTTCGATTTTCAAAGAGCATTACCGGTAGGGAACGTGAATCAACCCATACGAATACTAGAATTCATTAGTTGTCATGTCGAGGATAATTTTTTTAATTAAAAATATGCATGGCTGAAATAAAATTTAACGCATAGTTGTGCAAGTGGTCTCTGTAAAATGTGACATGTGAAATAGTAACCCTAAAGTGACGATTCCATATGGTAAGTCATGACATGCAATAAAAACTTTCACCACTTTGATTGGGAATTCGAGCTCCACCTGTTAATCGGTGCCGGGTATTAATTTGCAGATTCAGATGCTAATAATGTTGAGTCGACGCATGGCAGGACTTATTGCAGAAAAATTTCAGATCGTTCCTGCCATATGAAATCGTCACTTAAAATCACTACACCAAAATAGCCACCCAGCTTCGTTGTAGCGAAAATATTTAACATAAGTAGGAGTAGCTTGATCCCATCAACTTACTGAGAGTTCAGCAGCACATCTGTAATTTAATTACCAATTCCGCGAATGAAATATTACCCGCGTACTGGCTCACTACACAAACTACAGTAAAGAAATTGAATATTAAAAAAATAAATTAAATGGGTGATGAACCACGTCTGTTTGGACTCCCATAAAACCTGAACAATTCTCCACAGTCGTCAAGTTCGCAGAGACTAGAAACATGGGTCGGTCATAAAAGATGAAATACACTCGACATATTTCACAGATTAGTCTGAATGGGTCTTTGTTAAGAAAATTTCTTTGTCCGTAGCCCACAGGTTAAATACCCGGGCCAACCAGTGTCGAGTCTACGAAACCAAAACCTTCCTAGTATCTCCGCCATCTTGATAGACGTAAATTGAGACTCGAATTTTTTTTTACCTGGCCTGTCCTGTCCCATGTCATTCGACTCGTCTTTTTTAATATTTGATGTCTGTACGTGCATCATAAATATCTGTATACTCCAACAAACAACAAAGTTTAAATATGAATACATTTTACACTGAATTGATTGTGTGAATGAATGGGAATAACATGACACACATATGATCAAGTTTGTCAAATTGAAAGAGAAGAGATCTTTTTTCGGCCTTTGACGGCGGCGGTTTTCAGTTTTTATCCTGCAGTGCAATGCAATCCATTAGGAGAGAAAGGGGGATTTTTAATCTACAAAGCCTGAAATTGATGACGGAGACCCTTGAGGGGGTCAAAGTCTTTTGAGAAAAGTTGACAGAGCGTGATTATGGTTTCACAAAGCCAACTGTCGCCCTCCCTTCATGCCCTACAGCAAAGCTTCCCAATAACTTTGACTTTGAAAGACTGGCAGGTTCGTAAATGTCACGGAAAGAAAAACTAGAAAATGTCCAAACCCACAACCAGTCATTGGGTCCAGCGCTTCGAGTCTTGTGTCATAAAAGTCCTGCCCTAGAATTATGCAAATGTCAAATACGACTATCCTCTATGAGTAGTATGTCGTAAAATTCTCTCCAATGCCTTTTCCCTTCCCAGGAAACATTTTTAAATTATCTCTGGACAAATAAAATTCAAATATCTGTCAATCCATTTTAGCATAAATGCAGTTGTACAACCAACCATTTTCGCTTCGTTATGGTGAGGGTCCGATAGTTCGGGGAGATATGGTGAAGTCAGTGAATTTATTGCTTTGACGAAGATTTCATACACAGGAGTTTTTCTGGATGAGATATGCGATGACGTTCGACTATGTCTTACGGGCGTATGCCAACTAATTGCGGATGTGTGATTGGCTTGTGTAACAAATTAAATACCTAAACAAATAAATAAATAATTGGGATATTTCTGCTAATGAAATTAGAATAGCACCCACTCAACAGAAATCCAAAGAATCCCAAACACCTATGAGTTAGATTGAATATTGATAGGTCAAAATTGAAGAAATTATCGGCGTCAGTTCGGCTACAGGAATTACAGAAAATATGCGGAAACTACTTCAGGCCAGATGAGGCGAGATTCTTAATACATGTAATTTCAAAGTATCAAGATTTTGACTAATATAATATGCATTATCAGTTCGGAGAATATGACTATTTCGTAGGAGCCTTCATCATCAGTTTGTCACCATAAGTAGCCTAATGTTTATCCGGTGACCCATTTAAACGTACATATTCCTGATCATCCAGCTTGAATTGACAAATCCAGAAGATTTTGGACCGAATAGAGTTGAGACTGCATAGCAGCAGTGTAATAATCCACCGAATTCGACGCCCCATATTCCCTGTGGTCGTGTCAACCAAATTATGGCTTTGTTTCGTAGCTTTTGCAGATTGGGATTGGAAACTGCACCCTAGGTCTACTTGCCCAGCAGTTATATTTTTCTTCGACTCGCGTTGGTTGCCGAGTTGTCTTGAATCGTTTCACTGTTCTTTCAGGAGGTCTGGATTTTTTTCTTCTTCGATGGACTCAAGACTCACAAGGGACAGTATTCGGATGTAGGAGTAGTAATATGAAAAGTAATATGAAACTTCTTTTGCAGATGATATAATTAAATAACACTGGCATACTCTATTTGACTTAGAATCGGTGCTGAATATTTCATGTCAATTTGAACTTTACAATAATAGAATACATCATTATTAATATTTTGAATCTGGATTGGAGACTTTCTCCCACGTAGAAATTTATGGTAAGCCATCATTGGACTCAGAATGTGTGTTAATATTCTGATTGCTGTTCCAACCTCCTTTCACCTTAAGGCCAAATAATATCGCGTAATTTTCGCAGAGTGGTTCGGTTCTCCAGTTGGTCTTTAGAATTGTATTTTTAGTAGAAAGGGAAAACGTCAGTGAAGAAGTCTTCAACAAATTCATCGCCACACAATGTTTGGTGGAGGGATAGAACCCTCGCCACTACGAAGTGGAAAATGAGGGGTGATTGGTAAGTTAAGACATTCGTACAAAATTTTGCCGTACTAAAATGAAATTCTACATCTGCGTCGAAAAGGACTCAATTTTGTGTCTTAACTTACCAACCGATCCTTACAGATTGCACTAAGACACCAATTATTTTCGGCTGCTTAGTGTCCCTCGTGACTAAAGTAAACTCGTCCGTCTGTCCGCTATGTCCCCCGCTGAGACTCCCGCGAAGCCAAGGAAGAATTATTACTCAACTTGTTCCCTTGTCTTGACAATAAGAATTGCATTGCAATGTTCCAATCCAAAGAAAAAACTTTCTGATTCTGATTCCAAGTCGGATGAACGGACGTCGTTTTTTCGCCTTTCCCTCCTGCTTCGCCACCCAATCCATTTCAGCTTACTTGAATGACTTTGAATTGCATTTTTGGGTTGACAGGACGAAAAGAGTCAAAGGAAAAGACCTCAGCCCTCCTGGAAGTCCGACAGAGTGGACACATGGAGTCAATGATTGAAGATAATGAATGAATGGACATTCAAAAATGACCGTTGTCGGTCTTGGACAGTCCCCACAGTGGACAATCAGAGCAACTGGTACTCGTGACCCTTCAAGGTCCAGTTCTTATAAGGGCATGATGACAAGTAAAAATTCGACAAAGCTGTTCGGACAATTCAAAGAAAAGGTCAGAAGGGGCAGGGGAAGAGGTCCTCCGTGTAAATGCCCGCATGAGAATGAAACATTACTTCCTGCTTTTTTCTGACAGAAGTCATTTTCATGAAAACAGTCGAAAACGCTGTCTTTTTCCAGGTTGATAAGTTAAGCCAAAATTATGAAGCTAGTTTCGGTAACCGTTTCATCGATGCTGCTCGGGTGAGTTTAATATATTTTTTTATTATTTTAAAATGTCATCCCATTCTATCATTCCATTCAAAATCACGACTAGAATTTCGAATAAATTTTGTACTTACTTCCTTTCAACATGGGAAGTAAAACTTGTTAATTTTGTATGAGAATTGGCAACGTCACAATTGGTTTTATTATGTTGAACACTTGTAGGAATACTACTTTAGTTTAGACTTCTGTCAAGATCGTGTTTAGATCTTGAACGTGTTATTCAAAATCAATTTTCCTTAGTATACTATCTATTCAATTAACTCTGCTTACTAGTTTTCTAATGAATTCAGAATTTATAATTAAATCGATCTTTTGGGAAAGAAACTGCAGAGTTCTGAAAGCTTATATTTTACCATTACTCGAATTTTGGATAATCACAACTAGTCTGACTTGGAATAAAACTAAAATTCAGTATTTCATAGTTTAATAGTTCAAACTTAATTCATGGATATTTGAAATTAGGTATAAATACTTTATCTTTAAAAGTTTTGAGTCAATAATTGCGGAAAACCCTAAAAATAGAGTTTCATAATAGGATTTTTTTGTAAATCTTTCTTATTCAGCCTGACCCGAGAAATTTTAGCCTTACGTTAATTACATTAGTATTCTGAGGAAAGCTATGCTGCGTCTTAGCCTGTGATAAGTCTTATAATTGTGCAAAAGTTGTTCATGTGATTGGACTAGACCACCCAGTCAACGTAGTATTTCTTAACAACATTTTAGTTTTAATCTGTGCTGCGTAATTGTTGCACCTAGTCGTATGTATGTTGCGTGTACTTTTTTAGTCATCCTTCTATTGTCATCCCTGTTTGTTTCCGAGCCTGTAATTACTTTATCACATTATTTGCATGACATCCTTTGTTGTTTCCTTTTCTATTCATTTCACCCTCTACCCCATGCTGTGCTTTTGTTTCACTCTCAAGATATAATTTTTTTGCAAATTCATCCTCACCCTGTCAAGTCGTCACAGCGCGGGATGAACGCAGAACAGTCCGTCCACGTCAGACAGTCGAGTTTAATTAAAATCTGAGAGAATGAATAATAATGGAATGAAAGGAAGAGAGAAAGATAACAAATATTACAGGTATATTTTTTTATAGACGTTATCATAATTAAGTGCTTTGTAAGTTAATTATTTTGTTAGAAACCAATTTTTAGGATTCAGGCTATATCCTGGTAGATTTGATCCATTTAAACTTTATGTTCAGAAAGGTTTGACACCAACGTCGGTGTGATTTACGTCTGGCAGGATGTTTTAAAAAATGTTACACGTCAAACTCATTTAATATTTCCTATTAACGATGATCTCTAAAAAAATAAAATTAGTTGAAGGTGTAGATGCTACCATCCATCTATGAATCCGAAGTTGGAAATATGATATTAGAAATGAAATCATAATAATTCTGCAATTGCAGGGTAGATTCTAAAGAGCTAACTCTTTCACTTGTTAGCTCAGACGGGTGTACAAGATCATCTAATCTGAAAAGTGAGTGTGAGGGGGTCAAAATACATTTAATCAAATTTCATGAGACCAGCTATAGCCCCACACTGAAATTTTTTGAAAAAAAGTTCGGGCAAAAAGTACTCCAAATGACATGATTCGTGATGATATACCAAAAATCAACTTCGGTCCCGGTCACTCGGACTTGAAAATTTTGTGGTACCGGTGTTGGGAATCTAAACGGTGGGCAATCATTATTTCCTTCAGTTTAGTTGTGGCGATATTGGAATCTGATACTTTCAGAATTTTAACATAATTCATGAGAACCAGAATAACTCATTAATTTCAAGTATTTCCAAATGTGTACGTAACAGTTAACTAAACTTTAGGTTCCTTTAACATCACCATTGTTTTGCCAAGCCAAATTGGTATATCCGAAAAACTGCAATTATGTTACCACACTAAACTAAATCTTTCATATCGATACAAGATGATCGTACGCCAGTAATTTTGAATTACAATTCACCTTAGGGTAATCTACTTGAGTGAGACGGACTAAATATACTCAATCACAACTTCAGAGTTCAAACTCCAGTAGACCTATCGTACATATGATGTGATAAATATTAAACTCACATTATAAAAT
>JAQFYE010000760.1:0-29904 GCA_034694305.1 Protaphorura glebata | reverse complement strand
ATTTGTATTCTGTGTCCATTGGGCAATCTTTGTATGAAAGACAGCGAGTGAATAAAAAATTCAGTATTGAAAAAAAATATTGCCATGTATTGCAAAGAAACTCTAAAAACACAATTAAAATTATTAAAAAAGATCACTTCCGAGCCTGAGAATAAACCAGTTAGGTATTATACCACATATATATAATTCAATACTAGATCTATGGAATCCAAACAAACGAACTATAAACAGAACCTCAAGGAGGTTAAACAAATCAATCGAGTTCAACCGTAGTAGTACGCGTCGGGATCCGGGACCGGCGGCGCTCTATTCGGGATGGGCGTTATATTAGGATCCACGGTCTAATAAAAAAATGGTAGTTTTAAATAAACTGATTTTATTTCCGAATCAAACAGAAACGGTCAGATGTTATTTAGGTAATCGGAATTATTTGTGAGTCCGACCCTGACCCTCCTGGCCTTCCTTTTGATTTTTCCTCTTGAAGATTTTAAGTTTCCTTAAAAATTATTTGGTATATCCAATTAAAATCTTGACGAAAAAAATTATTTTTAGTTTTTCATCTGAAATGCATCTTAATTAATGGAAACCTCTCAACATTGACGCGATATGAAAAAGGCTGGAAACAGCATGCATTTTAACTCACGATTTTTCCATTTTCAAAGGCGGGTTTCGTCAGGGTTTTTCTCAAAACCTTGTAATAGCTTGTAGTTGTAGCTTGTAGTAGGTAATATGCCGAACTGAAAGGGCTATGCTAAAGTTAGCTTTCCGTTTTCTTTTGTCGAAGTTAGGCCAAAAAAAGTACTATTTGTGGACGAAAATACTTCCAGGTCTCACTCAGAGGATGCCAATCTACTAAGAGAAATGGGTTTCTGGTCAAGGTCCTTGTATACAGCAGGTCATCCTGTCGGGCTATCCTTTGTAAGCTGAAAATCGACTAAAATGAGGAATCATGGATCATTGTCTGTCAGCCGCGCGAGGAATCTTCAAGTGGGATAGTGGGAATAGGACAGAAGGTGGACTAGGATTCCCAACTGAGAGAACCGCCCCGCTCAGGAACGACCTGGTTCTTGTCTAGAAGTCTTAATCCTTCAGATCCCGGGTTCAATTCCTGGTCGTCCTATTTCCTATTTCTTGGTTCGTCAGGGTATCTACAACACGGTACTTGGGTCTTTTAGATATTTTATTTTAATTATCTCGTCCGAGGGGCCCTTAGAATTTAACAGACGACAGATAGTGCACCACGAGCCAAGAGTTCGTTCAGCTGATAAAGCACTTTGAACTGAAAAGGTTTCAATGACTTAGCAGTACTTTATTTAACAATAACAGCATCGTAATCCCGTCCTGTATCGATCGGCCGAGAGAATTAAAAATTAAATACTTTGTAAAAGTAAAATGGATTATGGGAAGATACGCGTACGGAGGAACTGAGAAATTGTGCGGCATCTGTCGTGCTGTGGGACGGAGAGAGCTGAATTCCAGAGTGGACCGTCGGGTGTTTCTGCACGCCCTGCGCCGAGTGTCTCTTCCTTCGCTTCCTTTCCTTCTTTTGGTCTTTTGGCTTTTGGTGAGTTTTTGACGACGCTCTGTGTCAGGTGAGTCCTTTTCTCTCCTCAGTTGCGAACCTCCTGACTTCACTTCTCATTCACATGATTGTGACCGTGTGACCTCACAACGATCATCTGACACCTCAGCCCGGGACACAACTCCACTTTCCTTCTTCAACAACATCATCATCAAAGGGCTGACGACGAGTGAGCAGTCACTGGCCAATTTGGCCCTTTGGCCATCATCCATCCTATTCACTGGATTCAATTCTCGGCCTTCTCATGGATGTTCACATCACGTAAGCACTCAACTCCAACCACCACCATTTTGATCTATACGTCGACCTCTTAAACCTTCCCCCTCTCTTGTACTAGCAAAAACTAACAAATATCAGCAGAGCACTGTAAAAAAACAAATTAATCAACCAACTATGATTTATACGTTTATGATTTGGGAGTTGTTGAATGTGTAGGAGAAATTACAGGTGGAAGCAGAGAAAATAGTGTCAAGGCGGAAAATACATGCCAAGATTTCACGTGTAGTTGATTACTGTATTAGGAGGAACCGTAATATTATGTTATTTCAGTAGGCAAACAACTTTTTTCACTCTGGGTGCAAAGCATTACTAATTCTCATTGTCATAAGGCTTGGCATTTACACCCGAGATTGAATTTTGATTCTTCCATGGCTACCGTACAGGTACACCGTACCGTGTGTTTTAAATTCAGAATCCTTCATTCATTGCTCTGACATCCTTAACTATTTTTGAAAATTAAAAAAGTTACAAAATCTTCTTGCAGAATGAGTTACGTGTCTTCCTGATACAGCAATCAACTGCAATACACGTGAAATCTTCTTGGTACATATGTAGAAGATTCAAAATTGTATTCCTCAGTCTTAGTTGATGTTGTGACCGTCGTGAACAGTAAAGCATTGACCGTTTAATCAATCGACTTTATTTTTATTTAACGTATAATGTATGGCGAAAGGGTGGAACTTAATGCACCTGAATTTTCTACTGGGGGCACCTTTTGTCCACAAATAAACGAAAGTAACTCAATCCCTACGGAAGAAAACATAAGACCTAATTTTCAATGTACATTAGAAGAACTTTTAAAACACCTCGATTAGGAGGATTCCGTAGCAGCGTATGTTTTCCAAATAAAAAATTTTCTCGGAATTTGTAAAAAAAAAAATACATTTCCTTTCAGTAATAACGGGATGTTGTGTTTGTGTTACACTGAAATAAATAAATTTAAAATATTAAATCTGCAATTATTGTAATTAATTATAATCTATTTTTCTCAGGCCAAAAGAATTGATTGAGAGCGAGGATGAATCAAAAGGAGATGACTCCATGGACATTCCAACAACTGTAACTATTGTCGAGGAGGATGGAACGACGTCGATTGTTGACGAGGCATCAGTTTCTTCTATATTGACCGATGCCGGCCCACATTCCTCTATTCAGTTCGGTCAAGCTCAAGGAGGTAAGAACTGATTGATTAAGAGTATATTTAACTGTCAAAGATACAACAACACAACACAATTGCAAACACGTTATTCCTAGCATCATCGCAAATCCTGACAACAATGTATGAGACTGTCTTAGTCCGACTTCGAAAGGCAAAAGTCATCCTTATGCAAGTAGAAGTGAAATCTAGAGCCTTAGAACGCCAGGATTTGTGCAGGATAGTTCTTAATTTCCCATTCCCAGTTGAACCTCCGGCCATATTTTGCGACAAATTAAGATAAGATTAGGACCACGCTTATTCACAAAACGTCAAGGGCTGACCGAATTTTCGATCTTTTAGAAGAACTAAACTCACTATTACAATCAATCACAAGCCGTACTGGGCTAAGACCACAGGTAGGTGGGCCCATCTGATACGTTTCAGTTCACTTCCTTACTATATCAAAATTATCAATTACTCCAGTTTTAGTAGTAAAAAATTATTTATTAATGAGTACGACTTATACAAATCAGTTGAACCCTGTCACAACGGTTATATGAATTGAAGTGGGGGAGAAGTGTGACCTTTACGACGTATCCATTATACTCTCATTGTTAGTTGAATTAGGTGGGGTTTGCGGAGTTGAGGTTAAGATATTGTATTTGGCATCAACTTCAAACATAAATATGAGACTTGAGACACCTTGTTGATTTATCAGTGAGTACTGAGTGCCGCCAGGCCAATTCCAACATCTAGTTATCGGGTAGGTTTATGTGACTTAAGTGTGAGTTAAATGTTTGTAGATTATGTGGATAGGTTGTAATGTCTTGAATGGATTGAACAGATAACATCGTAGAAATTTTATTTATTTTGAGCCTTCGAAACCAAATCCGGCTTCTTCGTCAGGAAAAAAATATAAAAAATATTATATAAAAACTGTGAGAAGCTTTGAGCAAAACTTTTAGCGCAACGCCAACCAGCAACGTAAACCTTCTTGAATCGAACCTTAACTCGAATTCTGATCTATTCTTGTGTTCAACGCCTGAGACCCCTTGTATTTAGGTTAGCGTGGCAGGGATTCATAATTTGAGAAATTGGAGAATTTCAGTCCAAATTCAACTCTGATCGATAGGACGCAGTTACACGTAATCAGAAGCCCTTTGCGTTATGTTGATATCTTGATATAATTAGTGCTAATGCGTCCCTATTTCCCGTCCTACCTCTACATACCTCACACCTCACAAAATGCTAGCTGAGATAATTGATATGACATTGTAATAAAGGCCTTCCCAAATCGAATTAAACTGCAGACAGCTCTTTATATTCTTTCACACATTTTATTTTATACATTACCTATTGTTATAAAAACTCAAATTCCGAAAGCTTCATTATACCACTCTCCATTTTTCATTCACCCATTCGTATTAATTTTGAACGCGTACAGTTTATGTAATCCGCGACTAGTCTTGTCATCTCGAGAATCTTAAGCTTCGATATTCCACCAAATAGTAGACGTTTTTTGACGTAATCCTTTTCGATCACCATCATAAAATTATCATCCATGGCTCCACCAAATGTATGTATAGAATTATAAGGATACTTTTCAATCTGTTGAAGATTCATGTCCAATATACCGATTCCATCTTCACATATTGCTATTATCGTTTCTTCTTCGTCCACTGATGCAGTAAAGAAACTGGCTCCGTAGTAATTCCATTTTCTAGTACAATTCAAATATATTCTAGCACATTCCAATGTACTCTTCCCTTTCAAAATATTCCATTTTTCTATTAACTGACTAGCTTCACTCGTGTATCGAGTTGGATAATACTTTTTCATAATTTCTGATACTGTGTTGCTATCTAGGTGTGACTTCGATTTCTTGTAGTCGCCATGATGAATTTGAGCCATGAGTACGCACAGTTCTAAAGCCAATTCCTTGGTCAACGGAAATAATCCCATGACTACTTGCTGATTAATTTGATAGCATTGTAGTAATTTTTCGCGGTCTGTCTCTTCTGTGTTGGACTTTCTGTATAATCTTTGTTTGAACGTGAACGTGACGGCCCGTTGATTTTCGAACTTTCCAAAACCTTTCTCGCGGAGTGTTATTTCCCATTTAGAAATGACATCACAGATCTTTTCAAATGGTTGGACGTAGTAGTCTGTTTCCTTATCAAAAGGATCATCCTGGTACAAACCAAATCCAGACTGACATATATCCCTACAACCGATTTCTCGGCACAGGGTATATAGGAATTCTTCTGCAGTCGTTGACCCATCAAACCCAATTACTTGATAAGTACCATTCATAAAATGAACTGGGACAGAGTGTGGTAGGGAATGATGGAATGGATTTTTCATGAGTAAAGATAATACTTCCATTCGTGATGGCTTGTAGATACGTCGACCATTAGTCAGAGTTCGTTCCAATGACCTCTGGCAATACGCTGCATATTTTCCACTTTCGCTCTTGTCAATATTCCTTTTCAAATGCTGTCTCAAATACCAGAGTAATTTATTTGATGGTACAAACAATGAAATGGCGAGGGACAAGAGTTGCCATCCTTGTACGAAGACAAAATTTCTGATGTTGGATTTCATAGAATGGTGGCCGTTTAGAAGAGGTGATGATGGGACAGATGTGGAAGGATGCGGTCGACTAGGGAGCGTTGGATGATGTGTTGTGAGCTTCGTGCTCGAGTCACACAGGAACAAAGATTGGGTTGCATTCAGGAGGAATTGTCTTGAATGTTTAATTTTATTGAATCGATTTCGAGTTTGAATGATTTTCGTAGTTTGCTTAATAAGTAAACAAAAGAGTTCAGACTGGAGTTCTTCGTACTGAACGCAATGTTGGAGAGCATTCTGGGCTAATACAACATGATAGTCTATTCCGGACGCGTCTAAAGGCACTGACATAAACAGTTGGCAGGACTTAGACAATTTGATAGCTTCATTTCGTAGTGATTCCGTTGATAAAGTTGTGAGCGGTGCCGTAATATCTTTACTATGTAATAAAATTGGATTCTTCCATAAATTAGAATTTTCGTCTCCGTCAATTTCCATTAATTTGTAAATCATCTGTTCAAACGGTGTTCCATCCGTGTGGCCTTTACATGAGACTATGGTGAGATGGTACAACCAAGTGTCTTTCTCTTGCTTTGAAAACATGTTGAGGTAAATTGGACTCTGTTGACTTGGGAAAAGTCCTATCGTAAATGTGTCTTTATCTTCACTGTCTGTGTGATCTATGTTATCTACTCTCGTTGTTTTCATATTGATCTGGGTTTGTGGGATCGTGTCCAAAGGTGACTTGTATGATGTAAACATTTTCCCAACTAGTGAACACCAACATTTTTTAGATAGCCCATTAGTAATTTTCACTATCCAACCTTGCAGTGTTGGACTGTGCATTTCAAGTGGTAGTCTTGTTCTTCGAAGGACGTTCTGTAATATTTTAACCCATTCCTCAACACACGTAAGTGTGTCGGATGACAAGTAATAAATCTTCTGTTCTGTTTTGATTTCAAATGTAATTGAATTCGTCTCATGAACTATTTGACAATCTTTGAGTGATATTTCTGTTCCTAGTCTTCTTCTCGTATCATGCTGTGATCTCCAGTACCACAGTCCACCATTTTTTAATAAAAACCAGCGTTTCTTCCACGTTTTAAATTTTCCACCCAACTTGATCAAATAACCGGATTTCTCGAGGCACCCATTTGTTGGTTCAATGGCGTCGGGTGGGATAGCATAGTCAGACGTTGTTTCACTGAGTTCAAGTTTGGCATCACTATGTGGTGACAAACTGGTCCTGGACACCTCTTCAAGAAACTCTTCACCGTCATCCGAACTGTCAGTGTCATCACTACTGAATGGGGCTGATCGAATTTGACTAGCTCTACCCTTCACTGTGGTAAACACTGGGATAGAGAATTGGAAACCATGAGAATGCTGACGCTCGTTGTCAATCTTCAAGGTCTGGAGTCCTGTAGATGCAACTTCGTAGATTTTAGACTCCCATGACGGAAATCTGTGTAGAGGCAACGCGGGTGGATCACTTGGCGTAAAAATCTCAGAATAGTCATGATCCTGTCGTACTAATTCATTCACTGCCGCTTGTAGATCTCTGGCTAATCGTTGACATTCCTCGTCCAACTTGTCTTTCAACGCGGTTGAATCATTTTCTTGAGGAGATTGGGAGGTAGTTCTGCACTTCCTTGGTGTCTTAATGGTCATCATCGGGCACTCTTGGAGGGATCTTGTTGATTGGCTCAAATTAGAATTTGGTATTGGAATTGGGGCAGTTGGAGTTGGAATTGGAATTGGGATTGGAATAGCCGTTACAGCTTCCATGTCGACGGAAGATGATGAGTCCGTTTCTGGTCGCGGTTCATCACTAGCTGTAGCCCCTGACCTTCTCCTCTTGATGGCTGCTAAACATGCTGCTGTTGCAGATAACCGGGGTGAAATTTCTTCATAACTGTCACGTGAAGACTCTTCCGTTGAATTCTGTGAGTTGTTCAACTCTGATAACTGTACCAGTCTTGAGCGGAGTAATTCTAATTGCGTTTCACATTTTAAGTTCTGTTCACGGAGTCTTTCATTTTGTTCTTCTAAATCTCTCAACTTATTTGAAACCCAATCTTTGATTTTGGCAGCTTTTGCTTCAATTTGTTTGGACTCTTGAAGTCTAAGAAGTCTCTGTTCTTCAACTTGGCATTCTAGTCTTGAAATTACACGATCCTTTTCCATAACTTGATTATAAACTTCATCTGGAGTATTTTCAAGCCATGACTCTGGACACTCTGGAGTTGTAGGTGATGGAGATTCAGGGGATGACATGGTATTTAATTTGGTTGTATCTCAGAAAAATGATTTTTGGAATTAGTCAAACGTACAATACGCTTACGTGTTGGCTTAACGTGTGTGTGAGTATCAGAGAACCTGTATCTCTCCAATGAATCCAACTGAACCGAAAAAAAAATCTCCCCTCTGAACGCCAAAACCGAACCCGAATGGAAGAGTGTGTGTAGGGAACAGTTCTAGTTGAGGGAGACGTAGCGAACCACCGTATTAACATAGCATAGCGTGTGTTAGAAACCCGCATCTCCGATAAATCCGACTTGAACCGAAAAAACTCCCCCCTATGTATAGTAAAAGCCCGAATGGAGTGTGCGAATAGGGGACAACCTTAGTAAGAAAGCATAACTTGCTGTTTTTGTTTCCGTACGTTTCCTTGCTATTTATACATGTAATGTAGTCGTGTACGCGTAAGTTGAGAGTTGAGTCCTTCCGGAAGTCATGATGAGCTCAAGATTACCAAGTTGATGAAACTTTTTCTAAGAGATATTTTTAGAAATTATAGGTATTTTACGTGTGAGTTTGGTTTGATATATTTGGCATGTCAACTGTCACCCATTTTAAAGACTTAAAACTCCCCCATTTAAAGAACATGTACTTACTTTCCGACGTTCACTTAATCAAGAAGAGATAAAATAGTCTGTAGGGATTTTATTATTTTCTTTCTACTAGTTTCTGCATTTCGAATGGATCATCAGTTCAATACATTTAAAAATAAGTTTATGATGCATTATGTTTTTCTTTGTTTTCTACTTTGTAGTACTTCAATTGCTTTCATAATATAGTGGATTCCCAATGTCCTCCTTGAATATTTTGCTCTACGATAAAGTGGATAATAGTAAGGGTAACCTGGACTTCCACGGGCAAGCCAATGCGGGCCCATTAAGGACATAGGTTTATCTACGTTATTCCGATAAGTCTGAATGTTCTATACTCTGCGAACATATTTGTTAAGGCCTTTATATTTTTTAACTTCGGCTTTCTTTTTTCCAAAGAGGATATCAGAAAGCCCAAGAAATAACCTGTGAACCAGACCCAGAGGTGAAGATATTTTCTGTAAATATTAAATCGCAGGAAATGTGATCAAAATCTGACCAATTGGTTGCGGAAAAGGAGTGGCCCGACGTATTCGTCTGATCGTACCCGTGTGCCTTCCAAATCACCATTACATACACCGAATACTTCGGTCGAGTGGTAGTGGTACCGAATACCGAATATTCGGTTCAATACTGTGCACTGTACTGCGCGAATAATGTACGGTGAAAATATTGTGAAAGCAATATGGAACGGGTACAGAGGAGAGGAGCTTAAAAATGATAAAATTTCAGGGGAATTCCAAGAGTTCAAGAGTGGGTGTTCGGTCTTTCATTTCATCGTAAATAGTCGCTTATAGGTCATTGTCACAGTCACCGGGGAGGAAATAATATGTATTTCATTTATCGGTGAAAATTAGCTTTGTCCAAACCGCTAGCAAATAGCAAATAGCAAATAGCAAAAGACGATAGCATCCGTGAATTGTTTAAAAATTACTTTGAATGTGTCAGTGTGTTGAGTCGATAAACCGTTCAGAAATTCTTCTTTTAAAGTATTTTTCGTGCCAATTCTACTTAAAGGCCTAAGCAACAAACTGGAATGTAGATCTACGTGTATTTTTTGGGTTCACCATTTCGATTAGATTGACCCTCCCGCTTTACTGACCTTCCTTGAATTTGGTGTGCAGATTCCCTAGGACGTTTGAAGGGTTTTCCGTTTGGATTCCAAGTCACAACTTATTGGTATCACTGAAAAATACGTAATCTAAATGCCAATTTGTTGTTTAGAGCGAGCGTCCTTAAGCGCTCGTCAACACCGCTACGTGTGTAGAATAGCTCCCTAGTCTGGTCATTCCATCCATATCCACGAATTTGTTTGTTTGTTTCTTTGTTAGAGTGATAAACCCGTAGCATTCAAAATACCGAAGTACGAAACTGATTGTCTTATCCGGGAGACACTGTTGGACGATATTTACAACTTTATTTACAGAACAAACAACTTCAGAGTCATACATAGGAATATAAAGTAGATCCAAGCTAATGCAGACTGTGCTTATTAATGCATCCTGGGAAAAAAAAATCTGTCCTGCATCTCTTTCCCGAAGGATAAGAAATAGCAAAAAGCTCACGGGGTCTTCTGACTCCTGATTGGGATGCAGGCAGGTGCGTAGGTTACTAGCCACCTTGTGCACAAAATCGCAAAATCGGATAGTCTTACTTAATATCTAACCTTCGCACACCCAGGAACTCAGTATAACCGTCTTAATTTTTTTATTCAGGAGCCCTTACTTACCGGGTTGTTGGCATTTCTGACGATGGTACGGCGTACACGCAGCAGAACTCCGGTGTTCAAGTCCTACAACCATCACTGAACGGGCAATACTACGTCATTGGATCACCTCAAGATGTACTTGGTAAGTGAGAAAATCGAATATTACCAGTTTTTCATGTTTTTATCTTTTATCATTTACTATTCTGACGTGCTTGTGTATCATTTTCGACGACTATGTTGCTTTAATTTATTTATTTGTTTACTTAATATTTCAAGGCAATATCCTCAAATGAGGTCATACAATATTAATTCAATTCAATTTGTTCAGGTCTGATTTTTTCTCAAGTTTTTGGAAGCATAGAGACCTAACATGAAGTCGCAGGGAAATGTTCATTCGGTTTGAGAATTTGTTGTCGCGTTTTGTTGGTCTACTTCAATCAATAAAACTCAAAATAATTGCTTAAAAATTCGTTTACGGTTTTCACAAAATTTGTAACCCTCAGTCATACTCAGATTAATAATTTCAGTAACAACTATTTCAGTGTTTCGCGTTCTAATTTTTTTCTCAACTTCAGGTCGTCAAATGTCACAGAGAACTCAAATCATTGATGCAAGATCGCTGAGCCGTGTCACCGGTATTAGTTCTAAAGCCGCAGTTCGTGACGAGAAAAAGAGGGCGACCCACAATGAAGTTGAAAGAAGGCGCCGGGACAAGATCAACGGCTGGATCAACAAACTCGCGAAAATTGTACCCACGTGTAATGAGGAGAGCACCAAACAAGGACAAGTACATCAAAACTCAGTATTCACAAATAATAGAACACAGTATTTTCTAGGCATTTAGAATAAACCGGGACATACCAGTTCGGTTTCGGT
Source organism: Protaphorura glebata (assembly GCA_034694305.1). Taxonomy (NCBI): domain Eukaryota; kingdom Metazoa; phylum Arthropoda; class Collembola; order Poduromorpha; family Onychiuridae; genus Protaphorura; species Protaphorura glebata. Next base: position 18,859 of record JAQFYE010000760.1, on the reverse strand, counting down.
GCTATCGAGATTCCTAGTCTACACATTTTCGTGACATTTCAAGTCATCGCAGTGTAGACACAATTCATTCAAAACCTATCGGTTCTGTGTTTCAAATGTCAATCAACCCTCAGCAGTTTTGTATGGAACAGTTGGATTAAATAGTTATATAGTAGTTGTTAAAAATGTATTAATATTACGTTTTGAGCGTTCATTGACATTGAAACAGACAATCGATGTACTTTGTATCATAAATGGAAACCAACCCGGTATGCTGGCGGGGGGTGGATTGAACTAATTTAGGCAAATGAAAACACCTACCGACATGCACCTATATTTCCGGTAGGTGTCAACCAACCCACTCTCCGTCCGGGGGAGGTCACACCCGCTACCCGTAACTTTCATGCCCCGGTTTATTCTTTAGTTTTTAGTATTTTCAATATTAAATCACTTTCATAAGTTGAGAAAACGCTAACAATTCTAGTGTCTTTATTTTAAATATTTATTGTTCAAATGAAGTTTGAATTAATTTTTATTAATTTTTATTTTATTTAAACAAGCTAAACAATTTTTTTTCAGAGTAAGGGTGGTATTTTGGCAAAAGCGTGTGAATACATTAACGAACTCAGGACAACTAATTGCCGCTTAGCTTCCACCCTCAAGGAACATGAAAATACAGCCGAAGAATTGGATTTGCTGAGGCGTGAAATTAACCAACTTCGAAACGAAAACATCATGCTGAAACAACAGCTAGGCCCAACCGAAGAAGATTCTACCGTAATTATAACTACCTCGGAGTAGAAGTTGTTCTACGATAATAATTCAACGTAGTTGAGTCTTTGTAATTCATTTACACCGATGAGATAATGGTGTACGTGGACGTATCTGACAAAATTGTTGGCGACAGTTGACATTTTGTTTGGACTATTGGATTACGAAATCAAACCACTCTCGAGCAAATGAGTTGATTCAGAATATTTAATTTAGACATTCAGACAAAGAATTACACAATGTACGAAATGTAAAATATAACCTAGGTTTAGAATTTGTGTTGTGGTTGGACTTTGTGTCCAGCTTTTATTGTTTCTTGTTCTGTCAAGAATCAAGACTAAGTCTCTGAATGGACATGGTATGTGTATACTCCTTTTTTAATAAACACCATACCATCATTTCAATTTTGTGAGACAAAGTGTATTCAGTTTATTCAATTCATTTTCCCATTGCATACATACATGTGTGGTTTTAGGTTTGGTTCTAAACATCTTTCGTATGCTCAGAATTATTCGAACGTCGTAGGATGAATTTTTTTCAAAGAAATTCAATTTTTTCCGGGGAAAGTGATGAGATTGGGAATCGCATATCTGAGTCTGCATCCCTTCTACCTATTGAGTGTCTCTTTCGAAGAATGTCAAGTGTATTGTTGATCGTTTCCTCCGACGTAGCGCTTGTATTGTCATTCATAATGTAAACCTGTATGATACAAATTAAACAAGTCATCCAAAGTACTCCTAAATATAGTGTGGTGCTCGCGACCGAACTGTAATCAATTTTAGACAAGTTTATTTTGTGAATATTCTTATACACGAACGTAAATTAAAATGGTTAATTTTTTTTATTCAATTGAGCGACTATATCAATTCCGTCTACAGTGTCTAAAGTGAAAGTTATCCTTCACCAGTTTTCGGTGAAAGTTGGTCACGAAAAGTGAAAGCTTAAATCTTTCCTCTTCTGATTTTACCTATCCACAATTTCTCCGGTTATTTATTTTCTCCGGTTGGGTAGCTGATCAAAATATAGTTACCGAATCCACAACCAAAGAAACCACCTGTAAAAAGTACATTACACGTAAAACGAGAGTTGGGTTACCTTCCAATTTCTCATCAAGGCGTCCTTAATGTATTGTTCTGAACCAACAATGGACTCACGGACACAATCCAAGACAACAACATCTTCCAGATAATAACATTGGTAGAAAACGTCGGGAACGATTGTTTTGAATGTCTCCGCGATGCTCCATCCCAGCTTGGCATTATATTCTGCCATAAGTCCTGAACACTTAGGATTAATTAATATCTCCGCAATTGGAATAACATGTACAGTAATCCCAATTTCTAGTAGTTCTTCCTGAAGGGTAGGATCGAAAGTTTATTTATTAGAAAAAAAATTGAATTTGTTCGGAATTTATATTTTTTCTTTAGAAAATTATTTACAACGAATGCGTCAATCACACGTCGTCCGCCTTTCTCTTCTAAGAGTTCGGATTTGATGACGAGTAGTGTCCTGTTGTTATTAGCCCATTTTCGGTAATACCGTTCATCCTTACGTATTTCTTTCATGAATTGTTTATATTCATGGCCGAAATCACAATAAGTCAAAATATCGCCCATTTTATCGAGGTAAACCTCTGTTTGATCATGGAAGCAGAGGGCTGGGACAGTTTTGGCTGACTTAGAAGTAATATCAGTGAGACTAGTTACTGCTTCAATTTTACGGCGTAGTCTCCACTTTCTTTCAAGACAATTAGTTTGTTTCGTGGCAAAATGATTCGTTAAGTGAGAATATTTGACGGGAGGTATATGATTAACCACTATGCCAATTGATTCATTCCACCATTTGTCCATTTCCTGATCCACTCGAATTTTATCCAAATCTTGTCTGGAATTATGGAAAACTATGTTACCATCTGTCATTGGGCTCATTTGATTAATACTATTTCCTTGAATTTACTTGAGAACGATTCGGCATATCTTTTCGACGATTGGCATCACCGTGTCTGCTGAGCTCACATCAGGTTTTCTTTTTAGGAAGTGGACCTGGAGATGGAGAATTACAGAGAGAGAGAAATAATTTTTGCTATCCAAAAGAAAGGTTGTGTTAGTATGAAAAACCTTGTAATGTTTTTGTGTAACACTCTCCAGAATTCGGCGTACTTCTACCAACGTTTCGCTGATATAATCCACAATTAATATTTGTGGGTCAGACTTCAAAGCATGGTCGATCAAGTCCTTCATCATTAAACCGCAACCACAGGCAACTGCAGTATTCGTAGAATACCGTGACAGACGTTTTGCACCATATTCTTTCATTTTGATAACATTCCCTCTAATTTTTAGTAATTCCGCAACAGAATAGCAAAAGTTCGGGAAAACGTTTCGGTCATGTAGTTTGGTCTGAATGTCATAACAAATAATTATATTAATAAATCACGCACTTTACACGCTATCTCGTGTCGTAATTCCTATATTTTATTAAACTTGAAAGTATCTCAAATTACCAGAAGACTGCGGAGCAGTGGTTCGTAGTCAAAATTAGGTGTATCTCTAATAAAAATAGCAAATTTTGAAGGGTCGCGTCGTGCAGATGTATTACTTGAAGGGTGAACGCGATGACCGCATATAGCACGGTCCGGGTTTCGGTTTTGGTAATCAGCGCACATCTCGTTGGTTAACATGTGTAACTAAGATTTTAAATATCAGAACAGAATTTATTGTGTGAGAAGAAAGCAGAAAGAAAGCAAATGACTTTCTCCAATAATTTCAACGTTGAAAAAACAAATTGGTTTAGATCGACTCGTATAAACACGACGTTAAAATTTTGAACGGCTATTCGGTTGATTGAAAACTTTGTCGTTACCCATGGTTTTCTTTTCGGTACAAGAGCAGACAGTTTCACAAATCTCCAATTTGGTTCTTTGCCCCCATGTTTGAAATAGGACTCATTCACGATGATATAAGACGCACGTATGAACTTTGTATTTATTTTATGTTTGGTCAAATAGTGATATGTGCAATGAATTTGATAAAATACGGCAATTGTTCTCCAAGCTCAAATAAATTCCTGTTTGATGGATTTTCGAAAAGACTGTGTTTCGGCCATATGCAGTCTGTTCTACATAATTTTAGAGCAGCATCTATAGCCCCCTCAAATGACAAAAGTTTGAGCTGAGGGATCATGCCAGGAATAGTGAGTGGAATCAAGGTAATCAAATCCTTCTTATCTTAATACAGAAGTAATATCAAGTTGCTTCGTGTGAAATTAAATATATTCCAATCGAAAGATAAACAATAAGAAAAAGGCGCATGACAGTGATGTACTACCACAAGGGGATGATTGGAGAGTCGCGTATTTTCTAATTTGTCAATTGTAGGAACTAAACATTTTCAATTTCATTTTTATAGACGCCAGTTCTTGCTGCAATTACCTCGTTTGCATTTTGTTGGGGGCTCGAACCTTTCAACTGGGACACTGCATGATTTAAAAGAGGCTTCTCTCTACCGGAGGTTCCTCCAACTATGTATGTAGTAGATAAGTTGACCTTCAAAAGGCCAAACGGAATTCAAGATACCATTTCTCTAACGAGAAAGACCAGAACGATTGGTCATGCATTACAACATATATGGTAATTAACGAGAGAATTGTGCATATTTGGTTTGTACACATTCCAAGGTTAATATCATCCGTGTACTTTGATAATACTTTCCCAAGTTTGAGGGCTAACTTGGTAACTCAGAAGGCAAGAAAACTTTCGCTGCTAATTAAGCGTTCATCCGTTCATGTCCTATAATTTTAGTGATTAGAGTAACGGATGTGCTATAATAGTCTAATCAGGCCTTCTTTTGGAGAGTTCGAAAATTCCAAGCTTCGTCCATGCCCCGAAGTAACTTGAAAAAGTAGAGCCAGAGTAAGTGAAAACTCAAGAGATTATAAATGTGAATTCGTTATGTGCATCAAAGCTCAGAAGGGTTGACCTTTTCAGGGTTGAGTTGATCCTGACAACGGAAGGGGAAATGGAAAGGACAGGAACTTTTCTGTGATGAACAACTAGTGCAATTTATAAAAAACATCTCAGAATGAACAAATTCAAGAGAAAATCAAATTGTGAAAGCAGAATCTTCAAGGGCAACCTAATAATTAAGCTGTGCAAAAGATAAACACTTCCATCAATAGACCAAATTAGATCAAAAATGAATTATCAAATTACATTAAGTTGTACTGTTGTGACCACAAGTGCTGCGATAAAAGAAAACAATTGATGGCTACAAAAGTATGTGACTTCTGTCATTAAATAGTACAAATAATTTTCAATAAGACAATCAAAAGTTGAGATCAACTGAACTACACAGTATTTTAATGATGATACTTATTTTGATAAACTACGTCAGGAACACATATCTCAAGCTTATAATAGTCTTCCAATTTAAACGCAGTCTTCATAGGAAGGTGGTTTTTCTAGAACCTTGTGGAGATGTTCCGCAATTGCCTCTCTGTTGATAGTTTGCACTTGATGAGGATTAATTTCATATTCATTTTCTTCGTGGCTTGAATTCACGCTTAAATTTGGAAACAAATTCAATCTCAGGTTTGCAATGCACTCCCGAGCTGCAAAATCTATAGACACATAAATCCATCATTAGTATCAATTTCTTGAGTAAATTAAAAATAATGATGGACCATCCTCATCCGGAATGGCCTACCAACCTATCCAATTTCAATTTAGCTTGATTTGTATGAATTTTTAGTTCAGATTTCAGATAAGGTATGAGTTACCATTATTTTCAAAGAGAGTTTTTGCCAGTCTCATTGCCTCACTCTCTGCTAGAACCATTCTTGTAATTTGACCTTTCAATAATATAAAAGCTTCATCTTGATCCGCTGGAATACCCTGTTGCTGATTTGGAAAAATTGATTCTCTCCTCAAACTTCTGCGTTCAATCGAATGTGTGGCTGTGTTTCGACCACCACCTCTCCTGCTTTCAGTTCGACGACGTAGACAATTCAGGAATTTCAAATTAAAACATTTCTCCAACTACACAAAATCAAGATCAAAAGAAAGTTAGATTAATTGATTATTCGTTTTTTTCTGTTAAATTATGACTTACAGTGTTCGCATATCTGCAAAAATACAGAAGTAGAAAAACTACCATCAGTAAAACTGGGACCAAAGCTAGGAGTGAGTCCTCCATTTTAGCTTGGCTGCTTCTACTTTCTTGGAAACTCTTCACTTGGACATTAGTACAAAAAAAATTGTATTAGGAATCCAGTAGAGATATTCTTTAGAAGAAATCTACATTTCTTATTAGGAGTGCAAAAAAATCACTTTTGATGGAATAAGCAGCCCCAGTTCAGCTACACTCGAAGTAGTCCTAGTCAGTATCGATCTAGTATTTTGATGGCTCCAATACCATGCGTTCTCAGTTTTACTGCACGAGGCACGAGGCTGGGCACGAGCGAAAACCGGACCGAACGACCGGATTATATTTTTGCTTTGCATTGTATCGTATGGCATAACAAGTCAAATGGACGACGACGACGGATCGGATGGAGTAATGGGAAAGTAGCTCAAATTTCCGCCGTTGAATAAATTTTGCTAACATTACTAGCATCGAAGCTAACGGTACATTTCATGTGCAGTTTTCATTAAACCACACCGGAGTGAAATCACTAATGGGATACTTTAGGAGGAAATGTTTCGGTGACATGAAATTTCAGTAGCAAAATGTAGGAGATACATACACATTTGAGGGATGCGGATATAATGTCGGCAAACAGTGATGCACGCAATGAATAGATACTTCATGATTGGACAACGTGTAAAAAGTACTTGGCACAGTTTTTCCCGTATGTACGATGGTACACCTTAAAAATTATGCGGTTCATAATTTTATAGGTAAGTATTCGTTCTGCTGACAAAGTTGGCCAATACCAATATATTTCAGAATGGACTCGTAATTTCAATTCTCCAATTCTGTGCACTCTGTTCCAACGCAAGTCCAGATTACTCTTACAGATGAAGGAACTGGTACTAAAATCAAGAACTTTTTGCCCGCATTTTGACCCACAGTAGAGATCTAGTCAACCATATTTCACTACTTTTTCCTGACACTTGGAATTCTGCCAGATCAAAATGCTCGCGTCTTCCACAAATAAATTATTAAAACATTTTGTCGACACCCGCTCAGATAATTCTAAGCCTTAAGTAAGATTTAATGAACAAATAATTAAGTGACTCCGGGATAAACGCCCTAACATTACTGATTTGGTTATATTATAATCGCCAATTTACTGGTGACTATAATCAGTTGTACAATTAGCATAGATAGGAATTCCACCAATTTGTTTCAGGTAGCTTTCTGCTCTGAACAAACCCTGTATTGTTTTAGTGGTCTTGGTACGGACTACGGACACGTAGATGCCCGGAAGTTTTTTCTGAGTCACATCACGTCCTGTGTAAACTTCTCATCATGAACTCAAATAATGTATTACGACAGAACATAACACTCTTTCGTTGAATTTCTTTCACAATAAAACATTACCCCAACATTCAGTTACGACACAATTTTCTTTTCACGTAGAAAGCGCAACCGTTCCAATGAGACACCTAAAGCGAACATTGTCATTGTATCTCTTTCTTGGTGGAAATACGTTTCGGCCTTTAAGTTGTCAGTTCAGAGTCTAATAAACTGGGAGCTGTGGAGATGCGAAAGGCGACCAGACAGATAGATAGAGAGAAAAGTGAGAGACACCCACTGACGGACAGTTCCGGCTAGAACCGGATGTCTATAGGTAGTTACGGACAATGTCCAGAAAAGACAAGGTCTACTTGATTACGTAAGTACACAAGTTTGAAACCAATCCGTCAATTAATGAAACGAGTATAATTGGAAACACAATTGAGTAAAATGTTTGGCGTTCAACTTCTGTTCCGGCTAGAACCTGATTTCAACCGCTGGTCTCAGACAATGTCCAGAAGAGCTAAGAACCCTTTGATAACGTATGCCAAATTTTAAGACAATCCGTCAATGAAACAAGTATAATTGGAAGCGCAATTGAGCGAAATGTTTGACGTTCAATTCCTGTTCCGGCTAGAACCGGATGTCAACCGCTGGTCTCAGCCAATGTCCAGAAGAGCTAAGAACCCCTTGATAACGTATGCCAAATTTTAAGACAATCCGTCAATGAAACAAGTATAATTGGAAGCGCAATTGAGCGAAATGTTTGACGTTCAATTCCTGTTCCGGCTAGAACCGGATGTCAACCGCTGGTCTCAGCCAATGTCCAGAAGAGCTAAGAACCCCTTGATAACGTACGCCAAATTTTAAGACAATCCGTCAATTAATGAAACTAGTACAATTGGAAGCTTATAGTGTTCTATATCTGTGTATTTGGCAAGGCAAAAAAATAGCCTCCTCAGAGAGTCCAACAGGAAGCGCGGTGCAAAATTATCACTGCAACTGAAACACATGAGCTTCGTAAGAATTGATTTATATAATAGTGTCTGTTGACCGGGTTAGATAGTCAAGTACCACTAGTAGTAGTCCGATCTGGCTGGCTAACAAACTTAGCCCGAGCTAAGGGACGACCCTTGTCCTACCGGGTCGGTGCCGGTGACCGGTCATTTGTACAATTTGTTAAGTCTTCCAAATGTCTACGACATATACACTTGGACACACCAGCAGAAAGGCGTCGCTGGTTTTTCACTGACTAGTCGGAAATTCCGACAATGATTTTCACACAAATTCAGGCGTAGGAGGCTCAATAAATCCAAGGAACTTATTCCTAAAGGAAGGTCAGCTACCAAATTTATCTGATCCAGCTGGTGTGACCGTTGTTTTAAATGGGTTTCTCGCCAGTGGAGTTTATCATTCGACTCCGGGGTACATTATCTAAGCTAAATGAAGAGCAAATCCAATCTTACAAATAAGTGGACAATGACGCTTGACGAGGTCTTACCAGCTATTGCCAATTACTGCATTTTTGTAATAAACATTGTAGTTTTCTATTGAATGAATGACTCGATGAATTGTCCATGGGACTGTGCAGATCAAGTTCCCAGAAGCAGCAAACAACCATTTATTACATTTATTTTTACACCTATTGAGTGAAAAAATCCCCTTTTTTTGTAAAGAGTCCTGTTAATAAAAGTTCATCCAAGCGTTACTTGTAGAATCAGGAGGACTCACTTTCTTCCAGAAGAGATCAATCATAAGTTGTCAGATGGAATTTGCGGAAAGTTTTGTATTTGTTCCGTGTGGACTTGGGAAAATGCAAAGAAAGAAAGTTTTTGACGCTTTCTACTTGTTCACTGTAGTATGACTTGGTTTGGTGCAACTTTCAAGGCCGCAAGACCCTTTTTGTTCCTAGAAAATCCTTCTCCTTATGAAGATTTTCCTCTCTGTCTATTTCATCCCATCCCATCGTCCTCCTGCCAAAACCAGCAGACGCCTAGCATTTGGAAATAATATTTATTGAGAAACTTGAATGAAAGTTTTCCTTATCTTAAGTCCACAGACAGTCACTACTTTCCACGAGACTCAATACTCCCATCACACTCAGAATCCTTTTAGTTTTGCAGAATTCCTATTACAGCTAATAAGGTCTGTTCGATTAATCCATCTGGCCAGAGGCTATACGTATATGACTACATAGTGTTACAAAATCCCATTAACAAAACCATACTTGTAATAAGATTTAGACACAGATTTCCAGATTACTTTTTCCGCAGCCGCAGCCGCAGTGGTAGTGTTATTTTGACTAAATAAATAAGATTTGTACTTGACATGTGGTCGACTGAAGACATTCTCATGTCACAGTTAACATCCATCATTCCAGCGTGTCCTCGTAGGTACCTTAGAGATTTAATCAGACACCATCACACTATTGGTAGTTGGCTAATAACCTTTCTGGTGCGACGCGTCAAAACCTCAGGGAGAACCACAACGAATCTCACATTTCGAAGTTCTATGCATTTAGATGTAAAATAAGAGAGCGAGTCAGATTTGGGTGTGTTTTCACCGGGCAACTCAGGACGTTTAATTTGATCATTCTCAAGAAGGACCACTCCTCGTGCATGAGTACATCCTGGTTTAAGGTCATATTTGTAGAGGTTTACCTCACGTCCTTGCATTCGCGCTTCTGGGTCTCTCTTGACCTTTTGTCGGAAGCTTTTGTGGAAGCAACTGTTATCGCGACTGCATTTATCGAACTTGGACTTCAAGTGTTGCAACTGCAACTACAACCATTAAATGTGTGAGCATTTCTTTGGCTCACACTGTACAAAACTCAATATGAGTTTCCCAAGGAAAGTCTGGCCTAACGTTTTAACTTTTTGAAATCTCTACACGCCAACGCCGGCTTGGCACTTCGGTCTTTACTTTTACTTCAGAGACTTCAATTGAACCAAATACTAAACTTACCTTGCCCAAGTTACCTTCGCTCAACCAGTCTTCAAAAAGTGCCGAGAAATAATATTATATAATTATAACTGCGGCTTGCACGTTTTCCTGTTAAAGTCACGCAAGTTGTGACTTAATGTTCATACTTCTTTCGCTTAAAAGCGAATTTAGGTTTTAGGGTAAATGTTGGTATATGTAAGGTCATTTGAACGGTGGACAAAGTCATAACGGTGCATACATTTCCCGTTACTTACTTTATACAACTATGTTCTAAACATATGGACATACAAAATCTGCAATGGATACTAGTAGCATTACTATTACACCGACGACTTGTTTAGTACTTGCATGGAAAAATAATGATTTCCCGCACTTTGGATTAGTTTTTACCCGGGACTCGGTTCCATCGATCCGTCTCATGAGAGGGAAGGACTCGTTGTATTTTCATGCCAACTTAGAAAGATAAAAAAAGTGAACACTTTCTCAGTACGAAAAGTGAAGTGGTGGGGAGAAGTGACTCTTAACTATGGGATAAAAATTAAAAATTGTGATAACTCGACTAATAATTAAACGTAGATTGTTAGAAGTGTAATATACAACGTGATTGAGTGATATTTTAAAATACAACAAATTTTATTACAATGAACCCTATTTTGGGGAGAGGAAGTGAGAGTACGTTAAGGATTGATGAGCCTCTGCATTTTATATTTCTTGTGGCCTACTTGATTACTTACTTCTGTTGTGCTTATCTCCTGGTAATTTTTTAAATGCATTAGAAAAATAATCTCTCAGTCAAGTTAATTTAGTGTTTCCAATGAAAGTATTAAGAAATCAATCAGAAATTGGTTTTGCATGGAAATGAAAACGTTGTCATCTCATGCGATTCACAATGTGGAAATAAATATTATTCACATTAAAAAATTTACAGATGGAAATGACGTAAGGTAGAATTGACAACAACTTAGACAACTAGTGATATTTGGGGACAGGGACAGGACACAGATCAAAATGAGTTGATAATTATTACAACATTAGAAGAAATCTGATTTCCGTACATGCTATATGCATTGATTCTTAAATTATTCTGATTTCCAGTTTATCTGCTTCAAACATTGTCGACGACTACTCAAACGGAAAGATAAACACCCCAGACCAGCAACTTTTGACAGACTGAGAAATGTTGCAGAAGCTATGAACAATTTACATTGTGGGAGTGCGAGTGCGGCCAGGCAGTCAGGATTGACAGGATTAAGAAATGTTCAAGTCTCAATCGGAACTTCTGGGAGAACGCGTTCAGGTAGATTTCGCGTAAACACCCGATACAATTTCCATAATTCGTTCCATTAATCGTAATAGTAATCCGTGGTGTTGACTAACAAAGTTGAAAACATTGATTTCACACTTTTGACTTAAACAATAAATCTCATCTTTTCCCACAATAATGCCAATTTGGCATCAGACCAAAAGATTATTTGATCCCGGAATTACCAAAGTTATTTTCGTTCCGCGTTTTCTACATCGATTGATGAAAGCTACGGCACAACAACAAAGTTTGCAAACATTTTTACGGATAAGATTCAAAAGAGACATGCGTATGCGTGGCACTCAAGATCGCAATGAACAGTGGACTGCAAATGCGGTGCTCAATTGTATCGAACATGATGATTCGGAATACTTGATTAAAAGTTAAAAATATTCAACAAATATGTATATTTAAACGAGTCTTAAAAACCATACACTCGTGTCCTTCCGTCTGTCTGTCTGTCCGTGGGCACGATAGCTCTCGCAATTCTTCTCTGACGGACTTTAAACTTGGCATGCATAACCCTTGGGCCAGACCAGATCGAACGACTACTAGGGGTACTTCCCTATTTGAATCAAGTCAACATAAAGTGGTATCTCAATCAACATAGTGTGAAGCAGTATCGGTTTTACCCTGAGAAACGGTTTTTTGGTTTTTGGTTTTGGTTGACGTGTGGTTCTCAAAATACATGGGCAACGAGTGGGCAATACAGTGTATAACATTCTAAGCCCTAAGATCGTGCATAGTAATGGGAGAATTCTGTGAATATGAATCAAGTAACTACAACTTTAGTTTTCTATTCCGTTGTATGTCGACGGGTACTTCGCTGCCCTTAAAGTACTTGGTGGTCACAATTGACATCCGGTTTATAATAATATCAGAAATCCTGGTCAGATTTTATGATTTACAAAAATTCGGACGGACAGATTATTCTAGAATTTTCATCACAAACAGACTAAATTCTAGATTCTAATCCCGATTCTTGTTCAATTGACTGCAACTAGTTGCAGCATTAATTTAGAAATTCCATTTCTGTTGGCCGATCTACATGAATGGCTTCGAAACTACGAATTAGTAATATATTTGACATAACAACCATAATCGACAAATTAACCAAAATGGTCTCAGTACGTTTGCCCACTCCTCTCCTCTCTCTTCTCATTTGGTCTTATCTTTCTCTCTCTCTTCCCATTTGTTCTCTTTTTTCTCTCTCTTCCTATTTGTTCTTCTCTTTCTCTCTTCCCATTTTGTCTTCTATTTCTCTCTTCCCATTTGGTCTTCTCTTTCTCTCTTTCCATTTGGTCTTCTCTTTCTCTCTTTCCATTTGGTCTTCTCTCTTCTCTCACCTTTCTTTAATTATACTCTCTCGCTCTTCTCTTCTCTCAGTGTGATCCGCATTTTTAGATAGCGCTTGCGCGGTTTATTAACTGATGGACCATCCCGAGAGATCTTTGTGTCATGAATTACTAACCGATTCTGACAAATTCGAGCTGTCTGAGTTGGAATGTGTCATTCAAATGGCCATTTGAAGGACGGCCCTTCAGTTGAAGTACCATGATTCTTAGTTTTATATATGTGCATTTGACGCTTTAATCTCCAGTTCTAGCCACCTGAACTGGTGTGGCCTACAATAAGGGTTTTGCTCTTAGCCAGTTTATATCCGACAATACAATCAATCACATATTGCCTAGTGCTTGCTTATCACTTATGTTACACTTACATTTGCTTTCGCAGATTCGGTTTGGATCGTCCTCTGAATTCCAAAATGAATACACTTTTCTCACGACAAATTTTCAACCGTGTGGTTCAATGTCGTTGAGACAGTTCAAATTAAACAGAAAAATTTCCAGAACTCTCTCAAAGAAGACTGTTTGTTGAGGACTAATTTGTACAGGTGCAGGTTGTGTAACATGAATTAATTTGTATTCCTTTTAGAACTTTGCCCAGAAACTTATGACGAATCCATAGTTGAAGTGGGATCCTCCGATCCGAGTGAATCTGAGGTCGACAATACTGAGACTAATACTTCCACATTGACTACCCCGCTCCCGTCGAGAAGAAGTGAATTTAATATGAATTAATGATAAATCCATTCGGGAAAGTCCAGTTTAATCCAAAATGTGTCACTTTTTTTGACAGGAACGAGACCAGACCAACGTCATGTGCCAGTCACTTGCCTCACGATTGAACATGACTTACCTGATTACGACACAGTCTCGCAGTCTGAAGTAGAACAAGAGTCGCCACCGCCTTCATATGCAGATTGTGTTCATGTTCCAGTTACTCCAATCTTCCATTTCCCAGGCTCACCAGAAAAAAGTCCCGTATAGGAATAAGTTCATATTTGAAATTTGTGGAGAACAATTGGGATCGAGACCCAAATAAAATAAACTTGCAGCCCAGCTTATCGACTTCTTGCGACGCCAGTCAAGTACAAAGCCCAAACGAATACTCCGGCCAAATATTATTGTTCAGTTTTAAGTGTCGCGGGAATATTTTGCTCATTTTCTCTTCAGTGCATTAATTACAACTCAATTAAGACATTTACTAATGCGATAACGACATTCAAGTCTATAAGAGTTAATATATATTTGAAGTGTTTCTGCAGGGAGTGAAAATCGGATTCAGCAACGAATCGGGAATCGGGAAATATTAAGATATTTCTCGACGTCTTCATGTGTGATTGAAATAAATTGAAATGATTTATTCATGAAATTTTATTTGTGATTTATTTGAAGCATTGGTATCTCTGGTTCTCACTTTTTTAGCAATCTTGGATAATCAGTAAACTGGTTTTAAAATATCGAAGAAGTTGTGGTGAGAAATTCTCTGTCGGAAATAAGAATTGCCAACCACATTAGAATCACTTGTCCATAGTTAAAAATATCTGATTTTTAAATTCGTGCAATTCTACTTTTTGTTCTAATGCAGTCAGTGCATGTACAAAATGTTATTTTACTATTTTTTCATAATTTCTATTCAATTTCTGTACACATACATGCGTGAATGCTCGATAAGCGACTGCCAGGAATATAAGTAAACCGCATCAATCAATCAAGTTTAACCCGACTGGAAAAGTCAATACACGAATTTGTCGCAAAACCTAATCTTATTTTGCAATTTCCTAAATAAACTTATCCAATGCTTGTAAAAATGTTTGAGTGTTTAGCAGATTTCATTTTTCAGTTGCAATGCAGGGGTAGAATATTTCCGTTGGGGAGAATTGTGAGCAAGTCATAAAAGTCAGCATTCATTCTCGTAAGCCGAAAGGCACCTCCACCCAAATTCTACTGGAAAAGAATTTTATAGAGAAAGTCCTTTGTCATCAAAAATTCAGCACTTTTCGGCATTGTGAATTATGTGAGAACATTTTAAGTATGCCTTTTAAAGCACTTGCGGTTTAGTTAGCAGTAGTTACTAAGATAACAGGAAAAAGCAATGGGGGATTTAGTGTTTTCTTTGACGGCAGGATGATAACCGAAAATATGATAATCGTCTCAAATACATAGTTAGGGGATGTGGTCTGTGGGTAAGTCCTGGATGCCGGCGCGGCAAGATATCCTTTCCACTTCAATTGCAATTTGAACTGTTTGAATAGTGGGTGCAAACTGTGAATTAAAAATTCGGGTACAAGAAGTAGTAGTGTGACAATGGCTTCTAACAAAGCACTTTTGGGACTGGTCGTGCCCATCCTACTAGTTATTTGCGCTTCAAATTCTAGTGCACATCAAAGGAGTGAACGGTTTTCATTTAGTTCAATAATTCCTTCATTTCTAAACCCGTTCAAAAAAGACGAGAAACCAACATTTTCCTTCGAGTCGCTTATTCCAGGTCCACCTCATTAGTAAACAACATAGTACCTGCATTAATAATTTTTATTGACATTTCGCGTGTGTCTTTATTATGCATTTCTCAGGTTTTGATGGATTGATAGAGAAGGAGGACAGATGTAAGGATCCGTTAAAATATGCCGTGTCTGGGGCTGTGAAAGCTGTTATCAGTCGATTAATGGGCCCATTATTGGTTCCGGAGGTGTTGAAGAATGCTCAGATGGAAATGGCTGGGCTCATTGTGGAACAAAGTATCGAAGTTGGTTTGAAGGAACGAAATATTGCCAGAGCGGTTTCTGCCCCCATTGGTGCTAAGTTAAAATTAGTTCCTGTGGTTGGGGATAAGCTTGAAAATTATGCGGAGCCACTTATGGAGAAAACAATTATTGGGTTTTTGGGAACCCTTTGTGAACAGGTTAATTGTTGTTTTGATTAATACAATTACATTTGTCTTAAGCATAATTTAAGAAGAGTAAATTCGGATTCGAGGTCGAGATGCATTAAATTATTCCGACATTATTCTAGTTCTAATTCTTTTATACGGATTCCATCGTGTAATACGATATGCGTTTAGCTGTAAGCACTACAGGGTGGCACGTAACCTTTGCCACCCGCTGCAGCCCAATGTGGGGGAGTCGGACAAATAGTGAGATATGCATTTTGTAGAGAATCTTATTGCGGATCTAGGGAGCTATTCCATTTGAGATTCCGACGTGTGTAACGGCGCTGACAAGCGCTCAAGTAAAAATAACGGTATCTCAACGACTCTTTGACAAAAACGCAACCAAAATAATTTTTTTCGAATAATCTGTCGATGCTATTTTTTTTTGCAATATTTATATGTAATTTTAAAAATTTTGTTGGACCGGTTTGAGGAATATTGATTTTTCGACGGAAGCGCATTTAGAGAGAAAAATCTTATTTTTTACTGTAAAATGCCTTGCCAGCTAAAAACTAACATTTTCCGAACCGGTCCAACTAAATTTTAAACATTGCAAAAAACTATTGCAAAAAAGATAACATCGGCAGATTTTTCGATAAAAATTATTTTGGGCGCGTTTCTGTCAAAATACCGTTGAAGAATCTGTTTTTTCATTCCAGTTTTACTTAAGCGCTCGTCATCGCCGCTACGCACTTCGGATTTTCAAATGGAATAACTCTCTAGATCCACAATAAGATTCTCTACAAAATGCATATCTCACTTTTTGTCCGACTCCCGCAGATTGGGCCGCAGCGGGGGGTCGCTAAGGTTATGTGCCACCCTGTATACTCCAATATTCTCAAACATACCCCGACGCCCCTAAGTGCTCAATGTGTGAGTACATCGTACGTTAAAATTGCTACTCGAGACGACTTCAAATCTACTATGTAGTCAAAGCCTTCATTAGTAATTTACTATAAATATTGATACCTTGTATTTTAAATTACCTACCTTTGAAGTATTCACCGTCAGGTTGCTAAATTTTCTGGACCGCTCATACCCCAGAACGAAAAATAAGGAACGTCTTAGCTATTTACCCCCGGAACGAAAATCAAGGGATGTCGTGAGTATTTCAGGTTTCATAACGTTATTTGTACATTTCCATTTAATTTAATTCATGGATACCTTTATTTTTTTTTACTAGGCGACTGTACCACTGTCACCTTACCTTTCGTTAATTTATCTCAAAATTATTGTCATTGAATTATTTGATTGAAAATTGGTACCAGTGAGAAATCTAGTATTTGATTTTGGTATTTGCTTCGTTAATATACGGTGCTAAATATAAAATTGGGTCAAGTCTGAACAAGTTCATAGTTTCGTCTTTCTGAGCCGTTTAATTCAATGCCTGCATGATTTATTGAAACATCAAAAATGCAGTAACCTTTTAACATAATATTCGAGTTACGAAGTAACAATACTTTTTAACATCAGTTCGGAGTATTTTATACTTGAAGCACAATTAACTGTCGATCAGTTCAAACCAGCTTGATATTGTTAGCTTCTCGTAAGATAGATCTTAATTAAGTGGACAAGAAAATTAGTTATATGTAAATTTGTGTTCAGCTTCTTGAAATAAGTAATCTTAACGTTAACTTCAGTTTTGAAACAACCGATTCTCAAAATCCGATTGTACTAGTTCGGCACCAACTTGTTCCAGTTAGGTTTTTCACTCAGTAAGTTTTGAGACAACAACCATACAGTACTTCGTCAAGTTCGCTCCGTGGCTACCTTATTCTTACCGACGATCTAAATGTACTACTACTGTTAAGCCTGATTTAGACATTCACTTTCACTTTCATTTCACAGCAAAATTAACATTATGCTTACGGAGATAACAAAATGAAAACATAATTTGAAAATTGGTTACCGACGATTACAACGTATGTTAATTTTGTCATGAAGTGAAAGTGAAAGTGAATGTCTAAATCAGGCTTTAACCTAGACAGTATATATTATTATTTAAGTAATACAAATTCAATATTTATTTTCGACAATCTTATACTCGTGTTAGGTTTCTCCTGAAATCGAATTTAAATAAATCCCGATAAAAAATTACAAGTTAATTTTTACATTCTACTAATTTTTGTTGTGCACCTGGTTTAAAATTTTAAAGAAACGTTGTACGAATTGATCCTGTCGAGGAACAGTCAGAATAAGGAGGGAATTCTTCTCTCGAGCCACTATTGAAGGGAAATGTATGTGGCTCAACGTAATCAACCGAAAGTCTATTAGCACTTCGTTCCGTGGACCTCTGAGGAGTCAGATATCGCCCATAAAATTGGTTAGGTGGGTCAGTTTGGTCAAATACAGTCGG
This sequence comes from Protaphorura glebata, assembly GCA_034694305.1. NCBI lineage: Eukaryota > Metazoa > Arthropoda > Collembola > Poduromorpha > Onychiuridae > Protaphorura > Protaphorura glebata. The sequence continues at coordinate 777 of JAQFYE010000760.1, read as the reverse complement.
GTAATCAGAATGAAAGGAATTTGTCGGCGTTGGTGTTGGGGTCCTTGGTCGGGAAAGTGAACGTTTCCGGCGATTGAAAGAAGAACGACGAGAGGAATTTCTTCCGTTGAAACTGTTACTTCTATGAGGTAGACTCGTATCATCTAAGAAATACGACAAAACAATTAGAGATCAAAAATAATAAGAAAGAAATATTGCTTCAAGTTTGTCGAATTTCACACTGGGTTAAAATTCTGCAATATCTTCAAAATAGATATTCGATAGCTAAAAAAATCTCGCGAAATCAATTGTATTTTCTTGATTATTCACATATAAAGACGTGCTAAAAGTGAAGTAAACTCACAAGGAAAAATTATATTTCAGTCATTATGATATTCTGAGGTTAAAGAAATTCTGAAGTGAAGTAAAAGTGCGATGAAAGTCAGGTGCAATCATATTGAAAGTTAGATCAAACAGTACTGAGCTCAAAGGAAAGCCCTCTGAGAAATAAAATTAAGGTGTAGACGCAGAAAAAGGAAATTCCAAAGAAAATGAAGTAAACGCACAGTACAATAGTATAGTATAGTCAAGATTATTTGATTAATTTTCCTCATGAGGAAAGTTAAATAATCATGAGTATAGTATAGTTAAGAACGTGTTTCCATGTTAAGGAGGCACGGGACCGATTTTGCATACAAATTTGCATGCATTCTTGGGGTCAAGAAAAATGACTCACCTGGCCGTATTTCTAGATGGATTTCAAAAAACTCTTTTCTGTTCTTCTCCTGAATATCTTGG